>JAKSZT010053770.1:27480508-27615802 GCA_026826555.1 Tolypeutes matacus
TATGGAATGTAGTAAGATAGTATTAGGTGCTCAATACATAGTACCTGTCATCATGACAAATATCTATTTTGGGCCAGACTGCCCTATAAAAAGAGTTAAGAATTAGGCTTATCAAAAAATGTTTAGGGAAGCGGCTGTGGCTCAATCAGTAGGGCTCCCGTTTACCATATGGGAGGCCCTGGGTTCGGTTCCCGGGGCCTCCTGGTGAAGACAAGCCTGCCCGCGCGGCGTGGTTAGCTGACCCAGCAAGCACAAACAGCAAGCGGGGGATAAATGAATAAATAAATAAAATCTTTAAAAAAAAAAAAAAAAAAAATGTTTAGAATCCACTCAAGCCAAACCTAAGAAAACTTCTATTCTAATTTCAGTGAAGGGAAACGGCTGTGGCTCAATCAGTAGGGCTCCCGTTTACCATATGGGAGGCCCCGGGTTCGGTTCCCTGGGGCCTCCTGGTGAAGGCAGGCCTGCCCGCACGGCGTGGTTGGCTGACCCAGCGAGCACAAGCAGCAAGGCGGGGATAAATGAATAAATAAATAAAATCTTTAAAAAAAATAATAATAATAATAATAATAATTTCAGTGAAATTTTGTTTTCTCTCTGCACCCTCAATTGATTGCCACCTCTACCACCCTGACCCACAAATCTCCCAGGAGTCAATAACTCTTGTTAGAAACAAAAAATTCCCTCTTTTACTTGAGAATTAGGGCATGGAAGGCAGTTCTATCTACTGAGTGTCATGAGGAGAACTTGGGTTATATATGTCCTTGACATGACTTGAATTCCACGTAATTCATTTTGCCCCCACCTTTAAATGCCTGCGTTTTTTATCCTGGCCAGATTGTTTGTTTGTGTGGTGTAGTATGGAGAGAGTGTGTGTGTGTGTGTGATGTGAGGTGTGTATGGCTTGCTAGGTTTGGAATAGCACTGGGATTTTGCTGTGTGGGGCGCTCTTCTGCAGAGGCACCAGATGAGAATCAAGGATTAATGAACTCACTGACAGACCTGCACATGACATGTAAATGTGTAAAATTCTGTGTTTAAATCACATTCTGCACTTCAACATAATGGTATTTTAATACACGCACTCTCTATCTCTAGTCCGAGCTACAAAGTCCTTGGACAGCTTCCCGATACTGATGTATATATTGATATAGACGCATATGAGGAGGTAGGACCTTTTTATGTCATTTTAAATGGTTGTCAGCATGTGATATGATTTTTGTCCAGGACAAAAAAAGTGGGGGCTGGAGGATGTATAGTGATCACAGTGAAAAGATGAACTTCAGTTTACTTTCCAGATTCAGTTTTATGTTTATATTAGCATATTATCCTATATTGTTTCTTAACTTCCTAATATTTGTTTATCTTTTAATATGTATTCTTGGAATTAAAATATACATTTACATACTACTGAAACTGTTTGAAAGGATGTTTGTAAGGACATGATTTTCTTCTGATGAATTCAAACCAATAAAACACAAATTTATAACCATGAAAACATAGGTGGTAAGGTATAGAATTCTGCAACTTCATTTTCAGTGGTTAAAATTATGGCTTATTGGGAAGCGGCTGTGGCTCAATCAGTAGGGCTCCCGTTTACCATATGGGAGGCCCCTGGTTCGGTTCCCGGGGCCTCCTGGTGGAGGCGGGCCCGCCCGCACAGCGTAGTTGGCTGACCCAGTGAGCACAAGCAGCAAGGGGGGGATAAATGAATGAATAAATAAAATCTTTAAAAAAAAAAAAAAAATTATGGCTTATAATCTCCTTGATTTTGATTCTGTGGAAACTTGAAGCCTTTATTTTTTAAAAAAAATTTAAACTGGTTTTATCTATCTGTTTTATGTTTGAGAAGAAATTCTCAGACTCACTATAAGGTGTTAGAAAATCCTGATACTATGGTGTTAGGATTGCTATTTCTTCCTCATTCCAAAGAATTATTGACAATTACTAGTTTCTAAACTGTGTCCTAGGGCTCCCCAAGGCCTCTGTAGGAGCTCCAGGAAGGAGTCACAGTGATCATTTGAGATGGTGGCTCTGTCAACCCCAGGCCTCATCCCTGAGATCAAGATTTTGGGCTCTAGACATGAAAACAAAATTAGAGAAAAGAAAGTCACTGTTTTCAGAGCTATCTGAGAATGTCCTAGAGGCAGTGTCTATGGAGGCATCTAAGCTCAATAAAATATTCATTCTGTTTCACTTGTGTCCATTTGGGCTTCTTCCTGCGCTCTCTGAATGAAACCAATGTAAACCTCTGTTCACTTTATTTGCCTGCTGCTTGGTCTGGGCAGCAGCCTCCCCTCTCCTATCCATCTTCTTTTCTCTTTATAAATATTTTTCAGTTCCTCCTTCTTTGTGTTTTATGGAAAAAAATCAAACAATGAAAGACTTTGAAAGGAAATGGGAAGATGTGCATTTTTAAAGGTTTTCTTCCCAGGACTCCTTCCTCCAGAGCACGTTGGGTAGAGGGATATTCTTTTACCTAAACACTGTGAGAGGGCCCTTGGCAACTGCTGTATTAATTTGCAAGTTGGGGAGAGAGGCAATTGCCGTTTTGATTCTGAAATATTTCCATGTGTTAAAGTCACTAATATTTTCTCCTCAGGTGAAAGAAATCCCTGGAGTAAAAATATTCCAAATAAATGCCCCAATTTATTATGCAAATAGTGACTTGTACAGCAATGCATTAAAAAGAAAGGTGAGTCACATGAAATTAAGAGTGATTATTTTTGAGGAAGGGACCTGGTAGAC
This sequence comes from Tolypeutes matacus, assembly GCA_026826555.1. NCBI lineage: Eukaryota > Metazoa > Chordata > Mammalia > Cingulata > Chlamyphoridae > Tolypeutes > Tolypeutes matacus. The sequence goes on from JAKSZT010053770.1 coordinate 27,483,257, forward strand.
TGACAGAGATGTGAGGATCACTTAGTTGTCTATTATTTATACTATTTTATTCTTTTTCACATATGCATATATTATCCTTTTAAAATTTTTTAGAGAAAATAAAATGAGAAAAAATCAGTTTAGGTTTCTTACTGTTGGGATCATGTGTTTTCCTTTGGCCATGATCAGAACTTGACCCCACACTACCCAGTGTGAAAGCCTCCCAATTCAACTCATAATCTCTGAAATGTAAGAATCTGAAAGATCTTAGTTTAAAAAATACCATTATAAAAATTCTCTATTTAGCTTATGGTTGCCCTCAGTCAAGACTGAGAATAAGAAAGGTTACTAATGTTCTTCTAGTAAGGAGGCAGTGTGGAGCGGGTGGAGCTCAGTGGTTGACATGTGCGTCACGTGTACGAGGTCCTGGGTTCAATCCCTGGTACTTCCTAAAAAAACGAACTTTGAAATAAGGGAGCAGTAACTCAGTTCAGGGCATCTGAGGGAAAGGTTGAGGTGATAACCTGGCCTAGAAAGCAGTTAAATAGGAAGATTTAAAGATGAGCTGCATTTGGGAGGGTCCATAGGAGCCATAAAGTGATTTTGCATATATTGCTCTTCTGTACAGACTGGAGTGAACCCAGCACTCATTATGGGAGCCAGAAGAAAGGCCATGAGAAAGTATGCTAAGGAGGTCGGAAATGCAAATATGGCCAATGCTGTTGTCAAAGTGGTGAGTCTTTTAGGTGTGATCTCCCTTCTCTTTTTTTTTTTTAATTTTAACAAATCAATTTTATTGTTACATATTAATAAAGCATAAATCCATCCCAAGAGTACAATCAATGGTATTTGGTGTAATCTCATATTTATGATTTTGATCTTCTTTTTTGAGCTGCAGTGCCCCCTACCTTTATTCATGATTGAGGTTTTAACACAGCATGAATTTCCTCAAATAGAAAAGCTTAGAAACGATCGTTTATATATTAAAATAGGTGATAATTGTAGCAATGTCAGCCAAACACCATGTTTTTTGTTTTTTGTTTGTTTGTTTTTTTAACAAATCAATTTTATTGATACATATTAATAAAGCACACAATTTGTCCAAAGGGTACACTCAATGGTATTTTGGTATAATCACATGGTTGTGCATTCATCACTTCAATCATTATTAGAGCATTTTCATTATTTTAATAATAATAATAATAAACACAAAACAGACAAACAAGAAAATTCTTCACCTCTCAATTTTTCTGTTTTTCCTGCTGTACATAGCTACTATTTCTGGCTGTTCTTGCACAATTATTTACTTATTTATTAAGCAGTTTTATTGAGATATATTCACATATCATATAATCTATCCAAAGTGTATAATCAATGGCTTTTAGTATAATCACAATTTGTACATTCATCATCACAAAAAAATTTAGAATTATTTCATTACTCCAAAAAGAAAAACTCCACATCCCTTAGCATGCCTTCCCCAACCCTACATAACCAATAATCAAATTTCATCTTTATACATTGACTTATATTTACATTTTATATAAATAGAATCATACAATACGTTACACAATATAGTTAGTTCATAGTAACACAATCATACAATATTTGTCCTTTTGTGTCTGGCTTGCTTCACTCAACATAATGTCCTCTAGGTTCATCCATGTTGTCATATGCTTTACGACTTTATTTCTTCTTACAGCTGCATACTATTCCATTGTGTGAATACACCACAGTTTGTTTACCCATTCATTGGTCGATGGACACCTGGGTTGTTTCCAATGTTTTGCAATTGTGAATAACACCGCTATGAACATAGGTGTGCAGATGTCTATTCGTGTCACTGCTCTCAGTTTTTCTGGGTATATACCCAGTAGTGGTATTGCAGGGTCATGTGGCAAATCTATATTCAGCTTCTTTAGGAACTGCCAAACAGTCCTCTACAGGCTGTACCATTCTGCATTCCCACCAGCAGTGAATAAGTGTTCCTATCTCTCCAATCCTCTCCAACACTTGTACTCCTCTGTCTTTTTAATAGTGGCCATTCTGATAAGTGTGAAATGGTATCTCATAGTTTTGATTTTCATTTCCCTAATCATTAGTGATGTTGAACATTTTTTCATGTGTGTTTTTGCCATTCTTTTTCTTCTTTGGCCAAATGTCTATTCAAGTCTTTTGCCCGTTTTATAATGGGGTCATTTGTCTTTTTGTTGTTCAGTTGTAACATCTCTTTATATATTATGATATTAAATCCTTATCGAACATGTGATTTCCAAATATTTTCTTCCATTGAGTCGGTTCTCTTTTCACCCTTTTAACAAAGTCCTGTGAGGTGCAAAAGTGTTTTTGAGGAGGTCCCATTTATCTATTTTTCCTTTTGTTGCACCTGCTTTGGGTGTAAGGTCCAAGAAACCACCACCTACTACAATGTCTTTAAAATGTTTCCCTACATTTTCTTCTAATAGGTTTATGGTCCCAGTTTTTATATTTAGGTCATTTTGAGTTGATTCTTGTATAGGGAGTGAGATAGGGGTCCTCTTTCATTCTTTTGGTTATAGATATCCAGGTCTCCCAGCACCATTTGCTGAAGAAACTGTTTTGTCCCCTTAACATGGACTTGGTAGGTTTGTCAAAAACCAGTTGACCATAGATGTGAGGGTTTATTTCTAGACTCTCAATTCTACTGATCAATGTGTCTATCTTTATGCCAGTACCATGCAGTTTTGACCACTGTAGCTTTGTAATATGTTTCAGGGTCAGGCAGTGAAATTCCTCCCAATTCGCTCTTCTTTTTTAGAATGCTCTTGGCTATTTGGGTGCACTTTTCCTTCCAAATGAATTGCCTTTTCTATTTCTGTAAAGTAGGCTGTTGGAATTTTGATTGGTATTGCATTGAATCTATAAATCAGTTTGGGTAGGATTGACATCTTCACAATATTTAGTCTTCCAATCCATGAACATAGAATGTCTTTCCATTTATTTAGGTCTTCGTTGATTTCTTTTAACATTGTTTTGTAGTTTTGTGCATATAGGTTCCATACTTCTTTGGTTAATTGATTCCTAGGTATTTGAGTTTTTTTGTTGCCATTGTAAAATGGAATTTTTTCCCCGATTTCCTCCTCAGATTGTTCAATACTAGTGTAAAAAAACTGATTTTTGTGTGTTGATCTTGTATCCTACCACTTTGCTGAACTCATTTATTAGCTCTAGCAACTTTATTATAGCATTTCAGAATTTTCTAAATATAGGTTCATGTCATTGGTAAATAGAGTTTTACTTCCTATTTTCCTATTTGGATACACTTTAAATTTTTTTTTTCCTTGTCTAATTGCTCTAGCTAGAACTTCTAGCACAATGTTGAATAACAAGGGTGATGGTGGGCATCCTTTTTTTTTCCCGATCTTAGAGGGAAAACTTTCAACCTTTCCACCATTGAGTACAATGTCTATGGTTATTCCATATAGGCCTTTTATCCTATTGAGGAATTTTCCTTCTATTTCCTGTCTTTTGAAGTGTTTTTGTCAAGAATTGATGCTGGATTTCATCGAATGCCTTTTCTGTGTTGATTGAGATGATCATGTGTTTTTGTTTGTTTGTTTGTTTGTTTTAACTATTTAAAATTTTATTCTTTAATCAGCAACCTTGAAAACAAATTATCCACATCAGGATTCACAGAGGCAAGGGCAGAAGCCCCCAGACGGTTGTTTTTTTTCCCTACTTTGTCAGGCTGGAACAGAGTTTAAACCAGGCCAGACCCACTCCACCACCTACTCTACTTCCTGGTACCAGTCACTCTGGCTGGAAATTAGCTTCACTGCATCCACGGGCCTAATTCAAGGGCATTCATGGCTTCCTCAAGTCTGAGCATCCCTCGCTCCTGTCGCTGGCAGTGCCACTCAGCCAGGGACTGGAGCATCCACTTGGTCCGGAGCTTGTACATGTAGTTGCCATAAACCACCACCTTGGTGAGATCCGAGGATTCCAGAACCTTCAGCTCGAGCATGACCTTGCTCACTTGCTCGATGTACGGGATTCGAGATCCATGTGGGCCAAACATGGCTTCCAGCAGCCGCGTCTGGACCTGGAATACCTCGGGGTCTTTCAAGTCTTCGGGAACTTTCACCCACGGTGGGATATCTTTCCGCTCTGGGAGCGTCCCCATCTTGAGTTGCTCGAGACCCGGCTCGGGCCCATCATGTGTTTTTTTTCCTTTAGTTTGTTAATGTGGTGTATTATGTTGATTGATTGATTTTCTTATGTTGAACCATGCTTGAATACCAGGAGTAAATCCCACTTGGTCATAATGTGTAAGTCTTTTGATATGCTGTTGGATTCAGTTTGCAAGTATTTTGTTGAGAATGTTTGTGTCTGTGATTAGAGAGATTGGTCTGTAATTTTCTTTTCTTGTAGTTTCTTTATCTGGCTTTGGTATTAGGGTGATGTTGGCTTCATAAAATGTGTCGGGTAATTTCCCTCCTCTTAAATTTTTTGGAAGAGTTTAAACAGGATTGGTGTTAATTCTTTTCAAAATGCTTGGTAGAATTCACCTGTGAAGTCATCTGGTTCTGGACTTTTCTTTGTTGGGAGATTTTTGATAACTGTTTCAATCTTTTTAAATGTGATTTGTTTGTTAAGCTCTTGTATTTCTTGTAGCGGCAGTGTAGGTTGTGTATTTTTAGGAATTTGCCCATTTCATCTAGGTTGTCTAGTTTGTTGGCATACAATTTCCATAATATCCTCTTATGACCCTTTATTATTTCTGTGGGACCAATCATAACTTCCCCCCTTTCATTTCTGAATGTATTTGCATCTTCTCTCTTTTTTCTTTGTTAGTCTAGCTAGGGGTTTGTCAATTTTATTGATCTTCTCAAAGAACCAGCTTTTGGTTTTGTTGATTTTCTGTTATTTTTTGTAATTTCATTTATTTCTTCTCTACTTTTTTTTTTTTCTTTCCCCCTGCTTGCTTTGGGATTGGTTTGCTCTTCTTTTTCTAGTTTCTCTAGTTGTTCCGTTAAATCATTGAATTTAGCTCTTTCTTCTTTTTTAATATAGGTGTTTAGGGCTATAAATTTCCCTCTCAAGACTGCCTTCGCTGTATCCCATAACTTTTGATACGTTGTGGTCTCATTTTCATTTGTCTCAATATATTTACTGATTTCACTTGCAATTTCTTCTTTGACCCACCGATTATTTAGGAGTGTGTTGTTCAGTCTCCACACATTTGTGAATTTACCTTTTTCATGTCTATTATTGATTTCCAGTTTCATTCCATTATGATCTGAGAAGGTCCTTTGTATAACTTCAGTCTTTTTATATTTATTGAGAGCTGCATTGTGACCTAACATGTGGTCTATCCTGCACTTGAGAAGAATGTGTAACCTGCTGCATTTGGGTGCAGCATTCTATATATGTCTGTTAGGTCTAATTTGTTTATCATATTGTTCAAGTTTTCTGTTTCCTTTTTTTTTTTTTTTTTTTAATTTAATTTAATTTAATTTTTATTTATTTATTTATTTATTTATTTATATACCGGGAGATCCCGGGTATCAAACCCGGGTCCCTCCATATGGGAGACGGACGCCCAACCATTTGAGCCACATCTGTCCCCCTCTGTTTCCTTTTTTGATCTTCTCTCTAGTTGTTCTATCTAATGATGTGAGTGGTATGTTGAAATCTCCAACAACTATTGAAATATGTCTATTTCTCCCTTCAGATTTGCCATAGTTTGTCTCATGTATTTTGGGGCACCCTGGTTTGGTGTATAGATATTTATGATTGTTATATCTTCCTGGTGGATTGTCCCTTTTATTAATATATAATAGCCTTCTGTATCCCATAACTTTTTTGCATTTAAAGTCTGTTTTGTCTGATATTAGTATAGCTACCCCTGCTCTTTTTTGGTTACTGTTTGCGTGGAGTATCTTTTTCTAACCTTTCACTTTCAGCCAATTTGTATCTCTGGGTCTAAGGTGAGTCTCTTGTAAGCAACATGTGGATGGTTTATGTTTTTTTTATTCTGTCAGCCTATGTTTTTTTGATTGCAGAGTTTAATCCATTCACATTCAATGATATCACTGTAAATGCATTATTTACTTCCACCATTTTATTCTTTGATTTTCATATGTCATATCATATTTTTGTCTGTCTTTTTACTCTTTTGGTTATCCTTTCTGCTATTCTTTCTTCTTTACTCTCCTCCAAGTCTGTCTCTCCTGTCTTTTTCTTTCAGGCTCTAAGGCTTCCTTTAATATTACCTGCAAAGATGGGTTCTTTTTCACAGATTCTCGTAGTTTCTGTTTGTTTGTGAATGTTTTAAATTCACCTTCATATTTGAAGGACAATTTTGCTGGATAAAGAATTGTCGGCTGGCAGTTTTTCTCTTTTAGTCTCCTAATTGTATTATACCACTGTCTTCTTTTTTTTTTTTTTTTTTTTTTTTAAATATTTTTTTTTTTTTTTTCATTCATTTATCCCCCCCTTGCTGCTTGTGCTCGCTGGGTCAGCTAACCACGCCGTGCGGGCGGGCTTGCCTTCACCAGGAGGCCCCAGAACCGAACCCGGGGCCTCCCATATGGTAAACGGGAGCCCCACTGATTGAGCCACAGCCGCCTCCCTACCACTGTCTTCTTGTCTCCATGGTTTCTGATGAGAAATCCTCACTAAGTCTTACTGGGTGTACCTTATATTTAATGGTTTGCTTCTCACTTGCTGCTCTCAGAATTTTCTCTTTATCTTTGACATTGACAGTCTTAGTAGTATGTGTTTTGGAGTAGGTCTATTTGAATTTATTCGGATTGGGGTATGGTACACTTCTTGGACATGTAAGTTCATTTCTTTCGTGAAAGTTGGGAAATATTCAGCTATTATTTCCTCAAATACTCTTTCTGCCCCTTTTCCCTTCTCTTCTCCTTCTAGAACTCCCATGACACATATGTTGTTGCATTTTGTGTTGTCATTCAACTCCCTGAGCCCCTGCTTGATTTTTTCCTTTTTTTTTCTCTCTCTCTGTTCTTTTCTCTCTTCAATTTCAGCTGTTCTGTCTTCAGTATCACTTATTCTTTCTTCTGTCATTTCAAGTTGGAAGTTATATGCCTCTAATGTGGTTTTGATCTCACCTATTGTGTCTTTCATTCCCATGAACTCTGTTACTTTTCTATTCACGATTTCAAATTCTTCTTTGTGCTCACTCAGTGTCTTCTTGATGTCATTTATCTCTTTAACCATATTGTCTTTCACTCATTAATTTGATTTTGGAAATTTGTGCTCATCTTGTTTATTAGTTCTCTTAAATCCTGCCTCTCTTCTGGGGCTTTGATATATTCCTTTCCTTGGGCCATGTCTTCCATTTTCTTAGTATGGCTCGTAATTTTTTGCTGATATCTAGGCATCTGATTAGGAAAAAGTTTACTCAGGTGCTCAATTCCTTTCTCTTTCATAGAGATTTTAGTGGTGGGAGGCTGTGTGTTATTGCTGCTCTTTGATTCTTGGTTCAACCTGGATCGTTAGAATTGTCCCTGTTAAATGCTCAAAACTGGACTCTGGACCCAGTAATGGGTTGCAGACCTGCTTCCTAGGGCCTTGGATAGGGAAGCTGTAAAAGCCAGAAAAGGCCTCTCTTATTTATTTTTAATTTTCTCATGTACACTATCTTATTCTGCCAGCAGATGGCGCTCTGGGAGCCCTCTCAGTTCAATGCCTGGTCTGAGTATGTTTGCTGTAACTTGGATGGGATCAGTGTGATAGAGGTTCCTGCCTGGAGGCTAAGAGCCTTGTAATTCAAATTTCTCAGACAGTTCTCTAGCCTTCTCTGGCAGCCCCCTCCCTATCCTGGGTAGGATATAATTCCACTCTCCTATGCGTCCTCAACAATCAGTTCCATTTAGTAGAGAGGGAGATTTGGAGAGTCAGATCTCTTCAGTCCCTTGCAGACTCACAAGGCAAACAATGGCACTGTTCCACCCAGCCTGGAAGGCTGGCTCATGGGACACTTCAGAACAAATTTGTGGATCAAAAATTGAGTCAGCCTTAGGCTGTGTCCCTCTCTCTGCCCTTTCCAGGGGGAAGGGGAGGTGGATCCCTGGAGCCCCCTTTGTCTGTAGCTGTCTCAGAGACCTGAGTATTCTAAAGTGTCTTTAGTTGGGGGGAGGGTGCCGGCAGTAGCAGCCGCTCATTTCAACTCACAGTTCTGCCGTTAGGATTCCCCTCCTTTGTTCCTCTCTCTTCTGAGCCATGTCCAGCCATCGCCTGGTGTCCTAAACCCTAGAAGATCTTTTTCAAAGGCTGTTTCAGGCTGTCCTCTAGCTATTTTTCTGGAGAAGAGAGTCCCATGTCTTTCTAGTCTGCCATCTTTTCAGTGTCCCAAACACCTTGTTTAAAAAATAAAAATTACACAGTACCTTAGTAAATTTTACCATTAATACCTTCCCATAAATTTGTATAGCTGAAAATGAAAAAGCTCAGAGGCTGTTTTTTGCTGTTGGGCTTATGGTAGCCTGTGCCCTGCATGCTGAAGTTAGTAGAACTATTTAGAAATAGATAATTTTGAAGGAGGGTAGATTTCATTGTACAAAAAAAAAAAAAATGGAGGAAGCTAAGAAGAAAATTAGGCTAAAACTGAATGTTATGTTACTATCCTTTTTTGGCCACTTTCCAAGTCTTGGATATGACATATATTTTAGAAGGCATCTGGTTAGGCAGTAGCTTGAGGATATAAGGACAGTTTCTGATTTTCCCTTATAAGTCTTCCTCAGAACTGAAAATGTGAGCTGTTCATATAAATTTGGTTTGACTTTATTCTTGACATAGGATGGAGAAGTAGATGGAGCAGATAATACCAAGCCTGAAGAAGATGATGATGAAGTAAAATATCCCCCAATAGTCACCAAAAGCACGTTTCCTGAAGAACTGCAAAGATTTATGCCCCCAGGGGATAATGTTCACACGGTCATTCTGGATTTTACACAAGTCAATTTTATTGATTCTGTTGGAGTGAAAACTGTGGCAGGGGTAAGCATCATCTTGAACAATTCATTTAATATCTTAGCACCCAGTTTTGCTATCAGTAAAATCAGGGACTTGAACTAGGGCTCCTTTTCAGCTCTTAATTATTTTTTTCATATTTTCAACTTTTGATTTTGGAAAATGCCAAAACTATGCAAAAGTAGAGTATAGTATAATGCATCCCCATGTAATTATTACTCATTTTCAACAATTATCAATTTATGGTTAATCTTGTTTCATCTGTACCCTTCACCCACTTCCCTTTTTCATATTATTTTGAAGCACATACCAGCCACCACATCATCCATAAATATTTCAATATATAACTCTAAAACGATTCTTTAATTTAAAAATGCATTAACGTAATGCTTTTATTACACCTAAACAAAATTTAATGATAATTCCTCAATTACCCTAATTGTCCCTGTCCATATAAAAATCAAAAGAAATGCAAGATTATTTTTTAAATGACTAGTTGAACAATGCATAATTTTGAAGAGAAGTAGCTTAAGTGAATGAACTGCAGTGTCTGATCTCTCTGAAGTACATACTAGTAGAAAGAGACTTTCATCTAGCATAGAGCCAAGAGAAACTAAACTTTATTTCAATATTTTTGCAGATCGTAAAAGAATATGGAGATGTCGGTATTTATGTATATTTAGCAGGATGCAGTGGTGAGTACACTTCTAGGATGGGGAGAAAAAAACATTAATTTTCTTTCTCTTTTTTTAATAGCTGCAATTGAAAATTTTTTCAATTTTATTTTTCAGTAAAAATGAAAATTACTGAACTGAAAATCACCCAAATGCCAGCTTTGAAATTAGTACAGTCACACATATCACTGAGTTATTTGTGGCAGTCCCCTTAACTGGAGTTGGAGGAAAGGACTTAATAAACCATTGTTCTGGGCTGATATATTCTGTATTAATTCTTTAATAGCTGTCATACATATATTCTAGCTATTGAATTCATTTGGGTTGCTTGTTTTCCATCCAGTGGTTTCATAATACCTTGTCTACTGACTATTTTGGTTTCATATTCAATTTTGGTCAGTAACAATGGTTGAAACAGTACTTCACTATTTTATTTTTTAAAAAAGATTTAGTTTATTTATTTACTTCTCCCCACCCCCTCATTGTTTCCATTTGCTGTGTCTGTAAAATCTTATGATTTTTAAAAATCAAAAGTCTGTGACAGGGAAACGGACGTGGCTCAAAGGTTCGGCGTCCGTCTACCATATGGAGAGACCAGGGTTCGATCCCCGGTACCTTCCGGTAAAAAAAAAAAAAAAAAAAAAAAAAAAAAAGTCTGTGACAATATATTCTGTAGGCAAACTTGTGAAGGAACAGGGACTCTCAGGCCCTGTAGTGAGCAGATTGGTATTATCTTACAAAATTACAAATGCATTTATCTTTTAACGGAGCAAACCCAGCAATGTATTGCACACATTCAAAAAGTCACGTGTATGTGATTAGTCATGACAGCATTGTCTATAAAAACAAAAGACTGGAAACAATTCAAGTGTCGAACACAGTTAAATAAACTAGGATATGCAATGGAATACCATGTGGTTGTAAAAAAGAGTAAGTAAAAAAAAAAAATCCAGAGTAGTATAAATAGTATGCTATCTTTGGGGTAAGAAAAGGGGGGTAAATAACAATATATATTTATATTTATTTGTATTTTCATTGAGAAATACTGGAAGAATACACACAAGAAACTAATTAAAGTAACTTCCTGGGACTGGGAGTGTGTTGTGATGGGTATTGGATAGAGATCGGAGTGAGCCATTTTACTGTTTACCTTTTTATACTATTGTCATACTTAAACAATCTGAATGTGTGTGGGTTTTTTTGTTTTGTTTTTTGTTTTTTGTTTTTTTTAATCTTTTAATGTTTATGACTGACATCCAGAGTGTGGACTAATTTTCTTTTCTTCTATTATAGCACAAGTTGTGAATGACCTCACTCGAAATAGATTTTTTGAAAATCCTGCTTTATTGGAGCTTCTGTTCCACAGTATTCATGATGCAGTTTTAGGCAGTCAAGTTCGAGAGACCCTTGCTGAACAAGAAGCCTCAGTTCTTCCTCCCCAAGAGGACTCAGAACCGAATGCCACTCCTGAGGCATAGATGAGGAACTCAGGCTGGGATAGGGTTATGGGCCTTTGTGAAATTATTAATATACACATTTTAAATACTAGACACTAGAATTTTTTTTCTAAAGGCAAATACAATAGACAAGGCTTGATTTGGAGGGTGAATGAAGCATAGCAAGATGTATCTTACTTGTGTTTTTTTTTTTTCCAATTTTTATTTCAAAGATAATTTAAATTGTCCTCTTGCCTGAATTGATTGTGCAGTGACATTTCTGTTACTTTTTAGTATTATCTTTGTAAGCCAAATACTTAAGATTTTATTCCTTTGAGTAATTTATCTGCAAATAGGATATCCTGTTACCAAATGGTTCCTTGTTTTTGTACTTGATGGTCTACAGACTTTCTGTAGGGTTACCAGAGAAGGGGAACCCACAATTTTCTAGAAGTTCATGCTTTAAAATAACCTTTTATTATTATAGAAATAATATAAGTGCATTGCAGAAACTTAGAAAAAATAGCTATGCAACAATAAGAAAATAAAAGCAATATTCCCCACCACTTGAGATTACCATTAGTTAACACATTAATGTGTATCTTTCCAGATATTTTTCTATACATGTATTTATATTTTTAACCAAAATAAGATCATACTCTACATGGCATTTTTTCCTTGTCTCCCCCTACCACCACTTTTATTTTTTTATTAAAGAAGTTGTATGTTTCCATAAAATTCATGCATAAAATAAAGAGTTCCCATATACTACCCTATTCTATTATTAACATCTGGCATTAGTGTGGTACATCTGTGGCAATTGATGACAAGTACATTTTCATAATTGTACTATTGTCCATGGCTCACCCTAGGGTTCACTAATTGTGTTGGATAGTCATATGGATTTTTTTTTTTTAGGAGGTACCAGAGATTAAACCCAGGACCTCGTACATGGGAAGCAGGTGCTCAACCACTTGAGCTACATCCGCTCCCCTGGATTTTTAAAAAAGTTTTATTCTAGTAACATATACACAACCCCAAATTTCCCTTTTCTAATCACATCCAACTATATTTAAATGCTGCTAATTACGTTCACTACTGTCCATTACCAAAACTTTTCCATCATCCCAAATAGAAATACTATACAATTAAAGCATTAACTTCCCTTCCCCCACCCCCACCCCAGTCCCTGGAATATAGAATATAGTAACCTATATTCTAGTTTCTGGCTCTATGAACTTGCTTATTCTAATTATTTCTTATCAGTGAGATCATACAATATTTGTGCTTTTGTGCCTGGCTTATTTTACTCAACATGATGTCTTCATGGTTTATCCATAGTGTCTCATGTATCAGAACTTCATTCCTTTTTCTGGCTAAATAACATTCCATTGTATGTATACACCCCATTTAGTTTATCCATTTATCGGTTGATGGACACTTGGGTTGCTTCCACCTTTAGGCTATTATGAATAACACCACTATGAATATTCAGTGTGCAACTATCTGTTCAAGTACCTGCTTTCAGTTCTTTGGAGTATATACGTAGAAGTGGAATTACCACGTCATATGATATTTCTATACTTAATTTTCTAAGGAACCACCAAACTGTCTTCCATAGTGGCTGCACCATTTTACATTCCTACCAACAATGAACTAGTGTTCCTATTTCTCCATATCCTCTCCAACACTTGTAATTTTTTGCTTCTTTAATAGTAACCATTTTAGCAGGTGTGAAATGGTATTTCAATGTGGTTTTGATTTGTATTTCCCTAATGGCTAATGATGTTGAGCATCTTTTCATGTGCTTTCTGGTTATTTCATATCTTCTTGAATATGCCTATTTAAGTCTTTTGCCCATTTTTAAAATGGGTTGTTTGTCTTTTTATTGTTGAGTTGTAGGGTTTCTTCATATGTCTGGACATTAAGCCCTTATCAGATATGTGGTATGCAAATATTTCTTCCCATTGTATAGGTTATCATTTTACTTTCATGACAAAATCCTTTACTGCACAAAATTTTTTATTTTGATGAGATCCCATTTATCTATTTTTTCTTTTGTTGCTTCTGCTTAGGGTATGAAGTCCAGGAAACCATTGCCTAGCACAAGGTCCTGGAGATGTCTCTCTTTGTTCTAGCAGTTTTATAGTTCTGATTCTTATGTTTAGATCTTTGATGCATTTTGAGTTGAATTTTGTATATGGTGTGAGGTAGGGGTCCACAATCATTCTTTTGCATATGGACATCCATATGCAAAAGCACATCTATATGCAAAAGCACCATTTGTTGAAGAGACTATTCTTTCCCAATTGAATGGACTTGACACCCTTGTCAAAATCAGTTGGCCATAAATGTGAAGGTTGACTTCTGAACTGTGAATTCAATTCCATTGGTCTATATGTATGTCCTTGTGCCAGTACCATGCTGTTTTGGTTACTGTGACTTTGTAATAAGTTTTTGTTTTGGGGTTTTTTTTTTTCAGGTGCCGGGGATTAAACTCGAGACCTCATAAATGGGAAGCCAGCACTCAACCAGAGTCACATTGGCTCCCCTGAGTTCGTTTTTTCATTTGTTTGTTTGTTGTTTTTAGGAGGTACCAGGAACCAAACCCAGGACCTCCCATGTGGGAAGCAGGTGCTCAACTGCCTGAGCCACATCCGCTCCCTGTAATAGGTTTTACAATTGGGAAGAGTCTTCCAACTTCGTTTTTCTTATTCAGGATGAATGGCTATTCAGCACCCCTTACACTTCCATAAATTTGATGACTGGCTTTTCTATTTATGCAAAGAAGGCTTTTTGGAATTTTGATTGGGATTGCATTGAAACTATAAATCACTTTGGGTAGAATTGACACCTTAATAATACTTAGTCTTCTAATCCATGAACACAAAATGTCCTTCCATTTCTTGAGGTCTTCTTTGATTACTTTTAACAATGTTTTGTAGTTTTCTGTGTACAAGCTCTACATCCATGGTTGGATTTCTTCCTAGATATTTAATACTTTTGGGTGCTATTATAAATGGAATTTTTTTCTTGATGTCTTCTTCAGATGGTTCATTACTAGCGTATAAGAAACACTATTGATTTTTGGATGTTGATCTTGTACTCCACCATTTTGTGGAATTCATTTATTATCTCTATTACAATTCTTGTGGATTCTTCAGGAATTTTTACATAAAGAATTGTTTTAATCTGCTAGGCTGCCAAAAGCAATATACCAGAAATGGGTTGACTTTTAACAATGGAGATTTAATAAATCACAAGCTTACAGTTGGAGGCTGAGAAATATGTCCAAACCTAGACATCATCAGGTGATGCTTTTTCCCTGAAGACTCGCTGCCAGTGATCCTGGTCTCCTGTCATGTGGCAGGGTACATGGTGGCACCTGCTGGTCTCTAGCTTCTCTCTGGGTTTCGTTGCTTCAGCTTCTTGCTTCTAGCTCTTTTTCTCTTCTTCTGAATTTTATTCTTTTACTCTAGTAAGAGGATTAAGACCCACCCTGGGCCATGCCTTACTGAAGTAACCTCATCAAAAGGCCCTTAACTGAAGTAACCTAATAAAAAGTTTCCACCTACAATAGATTCACACCCACAGGAATGGACCAGCTTTAACATCAAGATTCCTGTGATACATACAGTCTTAAACTACCACAAGAATCATCTCATATGTGAATAAGGAAAGTTTTACTTCATCCTTTCCAGTTTGGATGCCTTTTTTTTATTCTTCTTCTTCTTGTCTAATTTCTCTGACTAGAACTTTCAGTACAAAGTTGAATAACATTGGTGGCAATGGGCATCCTCCTTCTTCCTGGTCTTAGAGGTAAAGCTTTTAGTCTTTTATCATTAAGTACGATGTTAGCTGTGGATTTTTCATATACGTCCTTAATCATGTTGAGGAAGTTCCCTTCCATTCCTATTTTTCTAAGTCTTTTTATCAAGAAGGGGTGCTGGATTTTTTTTCAAATGCCTTTTCTGCATTAATTAAGATGATCATGTATTTTTTCTTTCCTTCATTCTGTTAATGTGGTATATTACGTTAAGTGATTTTCTTATGTTGAACCACCTTTGCATACCTGGGATAAATCATGGTGTATAACTTTTTTAATGTGTTGTTGGACTTGGTTTTCTAGTGTTTTGTTGAGGCTGTTTGTGTCTATGTTCATAAGAGATATTGGTCTGTAATTTTCTTTTCTTATGGTATCTTTATCTGGCTTTGGTATGAGGGTGATGTTGGCGTAATAGAATAAGTTAGGAGGAAGCAGACCTCCTTCTCCTGAGTGTACCACCATGGAACTTAAAGCAGCTAGGCCTTTGCCTTGGGCCACCAAACTCAATTGTTTCTTATACTACTTTCCCACTCTTAAGCTGCTTTTGCCTGGAGGGTAAATTCTGGGAGAAGAGGCACGCTGGAGAGGAGTTTCCCAAGTCAGTCTTTCCCAGCTGGAACAAGGCCAGCCTTTGAAGCTGCGTTTTATTTGGCACTTGCCCAGTAAATGCAGCCCTCTGTTTTCTGTAGTTTTGAGGAAGCTTACTGTCTTTAAGTCTCATTTGCCTGGAGTGAGTTGGAACAATGGCCACCCTCAGAGCTAGACTCCCACATATGTGAAGTAGCTAATCTAAAGCAGTGGTCAGTGATCAGACTGCACACCTCTGGATCTTATGGAACAAGGTCATAATATTCCACCCTGGCACCAGCAACCTGTGCCAGGGCCAGGGTTGAGGAGCCTGCTGATGCCTGCCAAGATGTTGGGGAATGTGCAATGGTAGCCACTATGTGGAGAGTATAATTCACCAGTATTTACCACCATTTACCAGCCTCTACCTCCTGCTCTTCCCTGGATGCTGCAGTGTTCTACTAGATTTCAGAGTTTCAAAATAGCTGATTCAGACAGTTCCTGTCTGTTTAATAGTTGTTCTGGTGGAGGGACTGATTCCTGGAGCTTCCTACTTCATCAACTTCCCTGACATTGTATTTTATAACTTTTTTTTTTTCCAGTCAACAATCTTTACTTCCATTCCAAATATTTTCACCTCGTCTAATACCTGACCACATTCAAATTTCCTCATTTGTCCCCAAATCTGCAATTGGTTTGTCCAAACTGGTATCCATTATATGATCATACAACTGGTCATGTCCTTTTATGACACTTAATGCTATTTTAATCTAGCACAGTCTCTTTTTTCATGACAGTGACTTGTTAGAGAGAGTAGGGCAATTGTCCTGTAGAATCCCATATTGTGAATTTCTCTTTGTGTGTTTAGCTTGTTCCTTTATCCCCTGAACTACCTGTAATCTGGAAGTTGTATCTAAAGGTATCATGAGTTTAACATTCTGGCTAGAATATATCATAGGTTATAATATATACTCCATATTGCCTCATATCAGAAAACACTTAATATCTGGTTGACCTATTGTTAACAAAGCTAAGATAGACTATTGATGATAGTTTGACCCTCTACTGTACAGTTAAGTTTTTCCTATTGTGACTAGTGAGTTAATAGTAAGGTGTTACTTTGGCATTAAATTAATGTCCAGTCCCCTATTAGCCATTCACTTAGGGATTTCAATGAGTGGTAATCTTGTCTAAATCAGTATTTTATTAAGGTTTGTGGCTTTTTCCCTAATTCTCTCATTTCATCTGCATATATCTGTTGGCATTTCTATGTAAATGGCAGCTTCCTTTCATCAGATTGAGCTCTTCGGTCATCCTGAAATACAGTTCTTACTGGAAAGGCAGGTTGAATACTTTATTTCCATTTTATTATCAACTTTTAAAGTAAAGAGTTGGTTTAATAGTTCCCTTAACTGGTAACTTTATCTCACTTTTTTGAGTATATAGACTCAATTAATTTGTATAGTTTTCATGTGTTTCAATCCGTTGTTGTTATTCTTCTTCATGATCAAATTGTCACAACTGTGGCCAGTAGGAGCCTCTAGAAGTTTTATAGTTAATAGTGAAGTAGCCTTAAAAGACCATGTTTTTAAGAAGACTAACACTTCTTAAAATTTATTATCTTCCTTATAATTCCATAACTGTTATCAGTTAATTCCTCATCAAACTGTTTTAAGCCACATAAAATGCTTATTTCAGTCATTTATTATACTTGATATACAAATGTGTAATGTTCAAAATGGGGGAGACCTTTAAGCCAATTAGTCATTGATAGTTCTTGCTCTTGTACTTCTAATACTTACCTACAAATTCACTGTATATCAGAGCACAGGCATTAGCTAACCTGTGTAAAGCCTCTTTTGCTTAGATTTCCTGCTAACTGGGAGTTTGTTTGTTTTCCTTTTGACTCTTTGAATTTTTATGAAGAGGATACTGGCAGTGATTATATCTTAGGAGAGAATTATGTTAGCATGGGTTTACTTGAAACAGCCTATCAGGTTTCTCAGTGACTTTACTATATTAATTCAAAGTAGACCCCTCCCTTCTAATCAATACTTAAGATCTAGAGTGAAATTAGATTTGCACCCATTTATTTCCTTTGCATTCATCACACAAAAGCTCAGATACATCTGCATTCTGATAGACTGCCTTCTGAAAGAGCATGTAGTTGTAGAACCTCACCATACACTAGAAACTTTTGTAAAAGGGCTAGCATCATTTAAATCAGTTAAGTAGAACTTAATGATTTTAAACAATGGTATAAAATACTTCAGTCTTTAACATCAGTCTTAAATGCCTCACACACAGTACTCAAGTTCTAGTTGTTGACAGATTGAAAGAGGCGTATAAAAAAACTGTCTATAGCTTACAAATTTGTATTTAATCTTACTGTTCTTTAATTTTTTAGCCTGTTTTGAACAGAATTGACCCATGTACATAAAAATAAGTCTTACTGAAAATGGGAAAATTTATTTCAACATGCATCTGAAAACAAGTTCATTTAAAAAATATTTATATGTAAATGTTTGAATGTTTTACTTTCATACAGTAAAAAATTTCCTAACATTTTTTTCTTAGTTTTTTTTTTTTTTTTTTTTTACCTTTCAAGGAATTAATGTATAAACTTACTTTCTTGATCTTAATAGCTGCTAGTGTATGTCTGTTTTTCAGCCCTAATTCAGATTCAGAGTTAGATTTATACTGCCCTATTGAAATGGTCATATTCCATTTTGATAGATATGAAGAACTAGACTTATTTTATTATAATATAGCAAAACCCTATTTTCAGGAAGGTACCATAAAGAGACGTCTTTCTTAAATCTTGAACAATTAAAAGTGATTAATGTCTTATCCATGGATGGATAGAGCATGTTCCAAAACAATTTTGACCCAGGGGCCAGTTCAAAGTCATAAACACTGGCTTTGTATAATCATATAGCAGGATCTCAACTACCAATCTCATCTGAGGACCCACAGAGTTTGAATCCTCTTCAAGCTCTTGGAGTAGCTCATTTTATAGGCTTCTGGTAACACCTGAAACATCCACTCCATGTAGTTTGATCCTATATCCTTACCTATATAGCAGAGAAAGGAAGTGCCCCCCTCAAGTCTGCCCCTGTGTGTGCATGAAAGGAAAGTAGCAAACCCAGATCATCTGCCCAGAAGGGGGTGGGGTTGGAGTTGTACCCTTGTTTGGGGATGAGGGAGCGAAGGGGGTATGATGGGGAAAGGCTCTACCTATTATCTTTGCCCCTTTAAAGACGGTAGTAAACCAATTTAAATTCTAAAACAAAACTTCCTTGGTGTAAGCGAGCAAAAAAATTCTATTGGTCCTTCTGTTTGGTGCATTTTTCAGAAATGCTCTTAGGATTCAGTAGGTTTGGATTCTTTTTTTTTTTTTTTTTTTTTTTTTTAAAGATTTTATTTATTTATTCATTTATCCCCCCCATGCTGCCTGTGCTCGCCGGGTCAGCCAACCACGCCGCGCGGGCGGGCCCGCCCCCACCAGGAGGCCCCGGGAACCGAACCCGGGGCCTCCCATATGGTAAACGGGAGCCCCACTGATTGAGCCACAGCTGCTTCCCTGGATTCTTGAAAACACAGTTTGAGTGCTAATAAAGCTAACACTGTACTAACAAGACTGCTTACTGACTTGGATTTAATCAAGTATGGGTATCTCAAAAATCCACCTTGACTTTCAGAAAAGGTTTACCAGGCTTTATGTTGTACTGGTATATACTATTTCACTTTATGTAACAGATGGATCTGATAAGCTTCAGGGAAATTGAATTTTTATAAATCCTATCATATTTTTAAAATTTAAGGAACTATAGTATATTTTTCTAAAATCATACTCTTTGTTTTGATTTTCCAGCACCCTAATATATATTTTAGGTAGAGGGAGTTATATAAAATATAAAAATTTATATTTTATTTTTTTACATAGGGCACAAACATACTAATCTGTGGAGTATTGATGCTATCTGCCTATATATGCTTGGGCAGAAACATCCACATTTTTCAAATAATTCATTGTATATTTGATAGGTGGCCAGTTGGATTTTCATCATATAACTAACTGAAACGACAAGATTATGCAGAGCCTATATCACCTTAGGCCTGAGCTAGCTCAAATATCAGTATGAGTGGTCTGAAATTTGTGTAGATCAGAAGTTCTTAACCAGGGTTCCACGGAAAGATTTCAGGGAGTCCATGAGCTTGAATTGAAAAAAATCAACTTATTATCTTTATTTTCTCGGACCTCTGATGTTGAGTGTCATAAAGCTATCTCCCGCTATATTCTGAGAAGGGGTCTGTGGATTTCACCTGATTGGCAAAGCGGTCCATGGAACTAAAAAAGGTTAAGAACCCCTGGTATAGATATCAGTATATGGCTATATGGGAAAGTGGAATGATTTCAGAGCATGTTCTAAATTCTTACATATTATAAATCAAAACATTAAAGAAACAGTTTCAGTCATTCACTTGAGTATATTTTATTGTAAGCTTAACCTGGAAATGAGTTACTCTATTTCATACCCCAAGAAAGAATGGGGCAGGATCAGTAAAATGGAAGAGAATTTTTCTGATCAATTTTATATAAACAAATTATCAAGAAAGAATGTTGGTTGGATTTCAGGAATGAAGGGTTTTAATTTTTCTGCTTTTCTTTAAGTTTAAATATTTCATTGCAGCACGTATAGCATTTTCTATGTTGTCAACTTTTTCTTTTGTGAATTAATTCATCCAGTTCTTGCTATTCTGGATTATCTTGAATATTGAACGGCAATAAAAATGTTTTTTATTGGTATGGAAATAAAGTTTGTGAAAGCAACTGGTAAATTAAAAAATGCAACTACTAAAGAG
Source organism: Tolypeutes matacus (assembly GCA_026826555.1). Lineage (NCBI taxonomy): Eukaryota > Metazoa > Chordata > Mammalia > Cingulata > Chlamyphoridae > Tolypeutes > Tolypeutes matacus. The sequence goes on from JAKSZT010053770.1 coordinate 27,503,584, forward strand.
AAAATTGGTGTGGGGGCAGGGAGTAGACTGTGGTAGAAGAGAGTTTGATAGTGGTTGCACAGAAATCACTTTAAACAGATCTATTGAGGATTCTAACACTACCTTTATTTCAGAAATATCTCACTGTAAACCAGAAGTCTAACAGGAGCTTCATCAACATTTCAAACATTTATCTATAAAATGAAAATAAGCACATCTCTATATGAAGCCAATTTTGGAGTTTCTAAATTAGAAATTAAATGTACACATTTTTCTTTCTGCTTTCTCTGTACCATTTCACTCTTCATTGGAACCACCAATTCTTCTTGACTAATTTAAAAGTTAAATAGTAAAGCAATTCATTACATCAGCTACTGCTTCCATTAAAAAAAAAAAAAAGTCTGGCCAAAGCTTTATTATTGAATGTGGTAAGGGAAAACCATCACACCACCACATGTGGTCATTTGCCTAGATAGGCTGTTTTGATGAAGGGAAGAAGAGCATAAAGGTAACAAGGCTAGGCAATGGAACTGACAAACTTGGGCTTGAACCCCAGCTTTGCCACTACATAAATTAGGTAGAAAGTTTCTGCATCCATTAGATCCAGATCCATTAGACCTACCTCACTGAGTAGTGGGAAGTACAATGAGATAACATATGCCTAGAGTATGTGATCTAAACAAGCACTTTATATGGTAGCCCATAAATGGTAGTAGATTAAAAAACTCAACACATATTATAATAAACTTTTCTGCCTAATGACTTTAGACCTCACCTTTGACTATAAAATAGGTAAAGGGGAAAAAAAGCATATCATTTTTAAACCATTTATTTTTATGTGACATGGTTGTTAACAAGTCTATATAAGGTTTGGATTCTGATTAAAAGAATATTTTCATTGGAAAGCCTTTGGGGCTCAGTTGTATGTCATGTAGCGGGGAGTAGCACTAAACTTGGCATAGGATTTAATAACCTTATTTACAGCTTCTAAGAAATCCTTCTCAGTAGCAATTTTTCGCCGAGCCCTAATTGCAAACATACCAGCTTCTGTGCAGACGCTTCTAATTTCAGCACCTTTCAAACAAAAAGAAAATAAGCCTTAATCAAAGCAAACTCAACAGACCACCAAAAACAAGTAAGACTTTTCCACTCACCAGTGCTATTTGGACACAGTCGTGCTAACAATTCAAATCTGATGTCTCTTTCAACACTCATTGAACGAGCATGAATCTTAAAGATGTGAGTCCGACCCTAAAATACAAGGGAATTGAGAGAGATTAAAATGGAAAAACATTACAGTTAGAAAAAAAATCAAGAATCAATTTTCTAGGGAAGCAGATGTGGTTCAAGGGATTGAACTGCTGCCAACCACATGGGACATGGGAGGTCCTGGGTTCGGTTCCCGGTGCGTCCTAAATAAGACAAGACAGTTAATGCGACAGGCTGGCGCGGCGAGTTGACACAACAAGATGACACAACAAGAGACATAAGGAAGAAAACATAATGAGAGATAAAACAAAGCAGGAAGCGGAGGTGGCTCAAGCAAATAGGCACCTCCCTCCCACATGGAAGGTCCTGGGTTCGGTTCCTGGTGCCTCCTAATAGAAAGACGAGCACACAACAAACAGACATAGCAAGTGCAAACAACGAGGGGATGGAGAGAAATAAAACTTAAATATTTTTTTCTAAAATTAAAATTTCTTACCTCTAGATCAGGCAAGCTAAATTCAATCTTTCTATCCAATCTCCCTGGCCTCATCAGTGCTGGATCCAAAGTATCAGGTCTGTTAGTGGCCATCAACACTTTAATATTGCCTCGAGGATCAAAGCCATCCAGCTGATTGATCAGTTCCAACATTGTTCTCTGCACTTCATTGTCACCTCCAGCACCGTCATCAAAACGAGCCCCTGTGAAGACAAAAGAAAAAAGTTTTCCATGTCCACTTAGAGTAACAGATGCATGATCTGGAAGTACTGCTGATCTCAAATCATGTTCTCCAGCACAGGTACACATATCACTTTTTAGGCAAATCCTTTAAGAAAAGCCTGCTTTACACAAAACAAATTAGAAAATGAATCTTTCCTTTAAAAGGATTCATCATAGTCTTATTTAACATAGGCTCCTTTAAAATATTTTTTAAAATCTGCTTTAAGAAATTTTGTTTTTCAAGTCACTTCTGTTTAACAAAATATACATCTGGATTAAGGCAATAAGAGGAACATGCAAAGTTTAGCACTATAACGGTATTTGTACATAGGAAACTGCCACTATAAATCTCATTAAACTGTCTTTTAAAATATACTAAATCCATAATATGGTAGAACCATAACAGCTTACTATCACCTCATTTTGGATATACTAATCTAGTTTCATGTCAGACTCTCATTTCAACCAAAATAGCAAAAAAATAAACTTAACAGCCTCCAAATATACTGTTCTATTTTAAAATAAGTATGTGTAGACTGTTGTATTCCTTTATTGTGTACCTTACAAAACATTTAAACTTTTGATAAAGTTTAAAAATAAGACTCTACATATACTAACCAGTCCACAAATAAGTGTTACAGGTTCCATTATATTTTCAAGTCATTTTAAGTTACTAAGTATTAGTTGACTGCATATATATATATATATATTACACTTCTCCATCTACTAAGGATTATCACTACAGTATACTATAGCAATAGCCAATTCCCCTAAGATAGTTGAAAGTTTTCAAAGCTTATCACATTTATTAATTTGAACGTCTCAAAAACTAATGAAATAAACAAGAATTATCATTCCCTTTTTCAAGATGAGCAAACCAAGACTCAGAAGTTAGTTAAAATATCTTGCTTAGATCACACAGCTAATACTGTATTTCATCAATTCAAGAAGCCAACTATTATTTTATGTACAATAAACCACTACCAATTAAATTATATCCCAGATTGTGGGAAGATGGTGACAGACTAACAGATAGAGATGAATGCTCTCACAAAAACAACGGAGAGAGAGCCAAAGGCTGCCCGAGGGACCTCCTTTGGGGATCAGCTGACCAGGACAGTGCTACACAGCTACAAGGAGAGTGAGGGACAGAGGGATGAAGAAGCCAAAACGACAAACATAAGTTACCAAGCTCCCGTGGTGACCAGGAAAGACTCCCCTCTTCTACCCCCAAGATATTAAGCTGGGGTAAAACCCTGGCTCACTGCAGCTGGCTGAGAGGGGAACAGACATCTTCCTCCCTGTCAGCTGTTTCAAGGGAAAAGGGAAGGGAAGTCGGGGTGCTTTTCTTCAGTGAATTCAGCCACCAGAGTCCGCTGTGATCTGGAGATTCAACACAGTAAGACAGTAAAGCCGAGACAGAAACACCTCTGTGGAAAAGTGCGTTGACTAGTGCCATCTGCTGGCCTGTATGGAAATTGCATGGACAAAAACTGTGTGCGCTCTCTGTATCCAACCCCTGGAAGAAAATCTACGCCCCACTAGTGAGTCCCTGGCCCGATTTTGAAAACTTAAACTGGGCAATTTTAAAGACTGAGAATAAGTTGAACCAAATATCAAAGAAAAGCTGTGGGGAAAAAAAAAAAAATAGGCAAGAGAGAGAAAGTAGCCAGCAGAGTAAATTCACCAACATCATCAGATACCTACACATCAGCAAAAAATTACAAGCCATATTAGGAAACAGGAAGAGATCACCCAGCCAAAAGGACAAACAAAATATCCTAAAGAGATACAGGATTTAATACAATTAATCAGTAAATCACACAACTCTCCTAAATCAGTTCAAAGAATTTAAAGAAAATATGACTAAAGAAATAAAGGATATTAAGAAGACACTGGGAGAGCATAAAGAACAATTTGAAAGCCTACAGAGAAAAGTAACAGACCTTATGGGAATGAAAGACACGATGGATGAGATTAAAAATACATTAGAGGGAAGCGGCTGTGGCTCAATCAGTAGGGCTCCCGTTTACCATATGGGAGGCCTCGGGTTCGGTTCCCAGGGCCTCCTGGTGAAGGCAGGCCCGCCCGCGCGGCGTGGTTAGCTGACCCAGCGAGCACAAGCAGCAAGGGGGGGATAAATGAATAAAATCTTTAAAAAAAAAAAATACATTAGAGGCAGATTCGAATTGCTTGAAGACAGAATTGATGATTTCAAAGACAAAACATCTGAACTAGAAAAGACAGAAGAACAGAAGGAGAACAGAATGGAAAAAATGGAAGAGTCTCAGGGAACTGAATGACAACACAAAATGCACAAACATCCACATTACTGGTGTCCCAGAAGAAGAAGAGAATGGAAAAGGGGCAGAAAGAATATTGGAGGATGGGAAGCGGCTGTGGCTCAATCAGTAGGGCTCCCGTTTACCATATGGGAGGCCCCGGGTTCGGTTCCCGGGGCCTCCTGGTGAAGGCAAGCCCGCCCGCACGGCGTGGTTAGCTGACCCAGCGAGCACAAGCAGCAAGAATAAATAAATAAAATCTTTAAAAAAAAAAAAAGAAAGAATATTGGAGGCAATAATGACGGAAAACTTCCCACCCTTATGAAGGACATAAATTATGCCCCAGTATTTTCTTTATTGCATTATTCGAAGCTGCATCTCAATTTAGGAGTTGTTAAAATGTAAAAATATGTCTTCTGAATGAAATTAGATAAGTACAAAGATAAAGTACTTGTCTCTGAGAAACTGTAGTGCTATATAATATATTTTTTCCTTTATGGTTTGCCCTGTTTCTTATTTGTGTCTCTGAAGTGCCAGAGCACATTAAAGGGCTGGAAGTAAAATTTTGTACAAGTCTAACATCAGGAGAACTCTCACGCAAGCCAATCCCAAAGTTCTCTAAAATTTCATTCATACCTCCAATAGCATCAATTTCATCAAAGAATATAAGGCAGGCTTTTTTGGTTCTGGCCATTTCAAAGAGTTCACGAACCATTCGAGCTCCCTGAGGAGAAAAATTATTTTTTAAATCAGAGTTGGCTTTAAAATACAATAAAAAATTATGCTTCAAATTTTTTGATATTCCTAACATCATTTTCAACCATTATATAACCTTAAATTTTTCAAAAAGACTAAAGTTTGCTACTTGTTCCATCAGATTAATTTTTTTTTAATTAGAGAGCTTGTGAGTTTATAGAAAAATCATGCATAAAATATAGGATTTCCATATGCCACCCTATTAGTAACAGATTGCATTGGCGTGATCCATTTGTTACAACTGGTGAAAGCACATTTTTATAATTGTACTATTAATTATAGTCCATGTTAACTTAAGAGTTCACTGTGTTGTATGGTTCCATGGAATTTTTAAAAAAATGTTTATTCTAATAACATATATACAATCTAAATTTCCCCTTTTAACCACATTCAATTATATAATTCAGTGCTGTTAATTACGTTCATGATGTTGTGCTACCATCACCACCATCCAATATTCCTCAGAACCATATTATGCAATTTTCATCTTTCTTTATCTATTAAAGAGCCAATAACTTTAAGACCTGAGGAGGTTTAATAAAATAAAGGCACCATTCTAATTAGAAAACTTGAGAAAGTAAAAGTATATAGTCTATTCCTGGAATTCCTGATCAAAGAGTTGGACTTGTAAGGTTTTTTGTTTGTTTGTTTGTTTAGAAGGAACCAGGAATTGAACTTGGGACCTCATACATGGGAAGCAGGCACTCAACCACTGAGCTATACCTGCTCCCCTGTAAGTTTTGACTAGTGAAAGAAAGTATATCTCAACTCAAGCAGTACCTTTTCCAATTCCCATTCTAAGTATACTGATCATTAATAGGTTTTATTTTTTTTATTTTTTATTTTTTTATTTTTTATTTTTTTAAAGATTTTATTTATTTATTCATTTATCCCCCCCCTGCTGCCTGTGCTCGCTGGGTCAGCTAACCACGCCGTGCGGGCGGGCTTGCCCTCACCAGGAGGCCCTGGGAACCGAACCCGGGGCCTCCCATATGGTAAACGGGAGCCCTACTGATTGAGCCACAGCCGCTTCCCAATAGGTTTTAGATATAATATATACAGCCCTAGATTTATTCCCTAATGGACTATATGTTCTACCTCTCTCATTAGAACATAAAACACTAATCTAAAATGAAAGTACACTTTTGAATTCATTTTCTGGGCATTTCTGGGGTATTTACCTTACAAACCAGATCTGTCATCCTTTTGAGTTAGGGAGTATATGGATTAAAAATTCTAAGCACCTGCCTATTTCCAAATGACCACAAGGGAAGGCTGGTAGCTTCTGTGCTTCTAAACTACTAATTACAACCAATAACTATGAAACTTCAGGTCTCAATCTCTCAATTTTAATCTCATTCATGCCTTACAAATTTTTCACAAAGCTACATATTGATTACAATAAAATTACTTTACCTCACCAACATATTTCTGTACAAGTTCAGATCCAATAACGCGAATGAAGCAAGCATCAGTCCTGTTAGCAACTGCTCGAGCACAGAGAGTCTTCCCTGTACCTGGGGGACCAAAGAGCAGCACACCCTTGGGAGGCTCAATGCCAAGGTTAACAAACCTCTCTGGCTGTGATGGAGACATAATTTTTACACTCATTACTCCTGTGTATAATAAAAATAAGACTTCTACAATGATATATTTAAATCAAAATTATTAGGTCCACAATCTTAATCTAATACTTAATCTAAATAAGAAATATTAATTATTCTAATATTTAAGATTTAAATCAGACTCATATCAATACACAATGCTAAACAGCTTTTAAAGGTGATTCTACTATTCAGTCTTAACAAAACCTATTTTTTCCCTAATTAAGAAAAAAAATTATAGTGCTTAAAGAAAAGAATAGCTATTAAACATCCTACTTTTTCATTATCCTCCCAAACCTAACCTGATTTAATCTGAACCCATTTCTTCTTGATTTCATTAGAACACATGGTTTCATGTACAATAACCTGTATCAAATTAAATATATTCCTAAAGGTACACCTCAACTTATTTTGTAACTCTAAATAGCAGATTGTTTTTTAAAAACACACTTTACCACTCAATCCTTTTTCTTGCTCTCTTCTGGAACTTACTACCTCTCCATACTTCTACTACTCTTCCATCTCCTCAAAACTTTTCACTAAGGAAAAGTTTACATTTAAAAAGTTATCAATAGATAGGCAATTTCAATCTTTATACAAAGAAACTTAACATGCATCAGACTTAGCTACTTACATGAAGTAATGGGGTTTCAACGACTTCTCGCAGTTTCTCAATCTGTTCCTTACATCCACCAACATCACTGTATGTGACATCAGGTTTTTCTTCCACCTAAGAAAGGGATGAAAATGCACAATATACATTCATATTTCTGAATACTAGTCCAAATGATCTATTCAGTATAGTAGACCCAATACCCTAAAAAATTTAAAAAAAAAAAAAACAACCAGACTTAGAGAAGAATTTTAATAAAAATGGAATACATTGTCCAGGGTCCTAGAGCTACTTGACACATTTGTTTTGACACTAATAGTGAGGGATAAACTAGTAAAGACTGATAAACACTCTCATCTAAAAAAAACATTTAAAAATTTTTCAGCAACTCTTTGATATATACAAATCCACATATTAATAGTTTATTAGTTAAAAGTTTTTAAAATTTCTTGAGATGGATACAATTATATTACAAAGTCATGCCATTCCTTTTCCCTCCCATAGTTTCTTACCTGCATCATGGTAACTGTTGGGTCAATCTTAGGAGGCAGTGGAATATGAATTTGATACTTATTTCTGTCCACACTAAGAAGGTAAAAAGACACTTACTAATGCATTCTTTAAGGTTGTGCTTTTATTTTTACTCTCTTATTCTCAAAACCATACTTTAAACAAGAAAAAGAGATGCAGAGTCCATAAGGCTGCACAAAGATATACAAGAACAGTATTAAAACTCAGAATACTAAACCACCAACCAGAAATGGCAAAAAACCTGCCAAACAGCAAAAAACCCCTTGACTCTACGGGTGGGGGAGATAAAAAAATTGGCTGAGATAATTATTATGTACACAATAAATATACTCACATAATCCTAATACCATCCTAAGAAGTAGCTACTGCACCCATTTTATTGATAAGAAAACTGACTCAGAGAGATCAGAAAGATTAAATGGGGAAGCGGATGTGGCTCAAGCGATTGAGCTCCCGCCTACCAGATGGAAGGTCCCGGGTTTGGTTCCCGGTGCCTCCTGGAGAAGATGAGCAAGACAGTGAGCTGGCGCAACAAGATGATGCAACAAGGAGACACAACAAAGCAGGGACCTGAGGTGGCTCAAGTGATTGAGCGCCTCTCTCCCACATGGGAGGTCCCAAGTTCGGTGTCTGGTGCCTCCTAAAGAGAAGATGAGTAGACACAGAGAGCACACAAGGGGTGTGTGGGGTAGAATAAATAAATAAAAATAAATCTTAAAAAAAAAAAAAAAAGATGAAATAACATGTCCAAAGGCAAAGAGAATTAGAAAATGAAGTAATGCCAGGATTTTAAGTCAGGAAAGCCTGAATCCAAGTAAGTGCTTCCTCCAACTAGACCATGTTACCTTAAATGAACTGGTAAACTTAATTCTCAAATTCTGCACTTATTTGGATTATGACATTTGAAGCCAATCATTAAGAAAAAAGTTCAGTGGAGGTGGGCAAAAGTAAGTTAGGAAGTAGATGAAGAAAGGATGTTCAGGGGGACGGATGTGGCTCAAATGGTTGGGCGTCCGTCTCCCATATGGAGGGACCCAGGTTCGATACCCGGGACCTCCCGGTAAAAAAAAAAAAAAAAAAAAAAAAAGAAAGGATGTTCAACTATAACAAACTACTAGATTATCCCTGGATATTCAGTACATTCATTCAAAACAAAGCCAAGGATGTGAATGTAACATAGTATCTTTAATGAAAAAGTGAGTATTTATTACAAATAGAAATCTTACCCAACTCTCATTCCTTCTTCAATGTCAGTAGGTGCCACCTGATCACTGAGGTCCACCACAAACTTGGCAAACTGCTTCACATTGATTATGTACTTTGGGTCCTCCGAATCAGCATTGATAATCTTTGTACATCTAACACAGCAAAAGGCTTGATTAGAGTAAGGAATCTAAACCACTAATAATGAATTCAAGTAACTGGATTCTCTCCTGGGCATGCAATATACTAATGAGCAGGTGTAAACTAGAACTGCAGAAACTGGGCCACTGTTAATGCTCAACCCAAGGGTCCATGCAATTTTAGCCAATCATAGAATTTTCAAAAGACATATTCTTCTGGAAAAATTAAACCCAAATATTTCACCCTAAGAAGTTCTCTAATTCCTTGACTTTCATAATTATTTCTATATTTTTAATGATATTTCTCTATAACTTAAATTGCCCCCCTTTTTATTTTCCCTGTAAGAAGACAGACATCTTATATGGTTAATTAATAAATGTGTTTTCAGTGTTCCCTAAATTTATAAATCTATTTTTACTGCTGTTGCTATTTTTAACTCAAATATATTCATTTTTTTATGTGACCTGGTTAAGGTGAATATGTAATACTGTGGGGGGCGGATGTGGCTTAAATGGTTGGGCGTCCGTCTGCTATATGGAGGGACCTGGGTTCGATCCCCGGGACCTCCCGGCAAATTAAAAAATATATATGTGGAAGGCACACGGGCTGCCAGGCTGTGTGTGCCAGTGAGCCGCCAGGCCCTGGGAGGATGATGATGTAACAGGAGAGAGACGCAGGGGAGAGACAAGACGAGATGCTCCGAAGGCTCCGAAAACCAGGAACTGGGGTGGTGCAGATGGCGGAACGCCTCTCTCCTACATCGGAAGTCTCCAGGATCGAGTCCTGGTGAAGACTGGAGAATGAGGATGAGAGGAGATGGCAGGAAGCAGGCGCAGAGAGTTGCCCAGCGAATGGACACAAAACAGCAAATGGGGAAGGGGGTGTTTAAAATGGATAAAGTAAATAAATAAATCTTAAAAAAATAAAAAAGTAATACTGTGTTCATCATACTATAAAATAGTCAACTCCCTTTCCTCTTCTGTAGTATCTTTCTACCAAAGAAAAACAAAAAATAGAACTCATGTTAGAGAGATGCTACATAAGCTGTAGCAAAGAATAGAGGGAAATACAAAATAACCTTTGAGGAATGCTTACAGTTAGAAGTGAAAGTAAAGAATGCTTTGTCCTCCCTGCATAATTATGTGACAGGACTCTGCTTTCTGTTACTAGACAAGGTCGACCAGGAAAAGTATCTCAGGAAATGTTTCTTTGCATGCAACTATATATATGAAGATAAATGGAAGGAGGATTAGAAGGACCAAACTATTAACAGTAGTTATGTCTGAGGAAAGAGCAATGGGAGTGCAAGGTCAGGAAGGAGACTTTCATATTTTGTTTTATAACTTTATGTATCATTTTAATCTTTCATGTGATTATGTCTTCATGTATTTCTTGTATATTTAAATTTCTAATGCTTAAAATTTTAAGCATTTTTTATAAAGCTTTATTTACTTGAAATTTAGAATAAAAATTCTTTATAGATCACTGTGAATACCTTGCAACCTGTAAAGGTTGTTCACTCTGGAGCGTTTGTTTATCTGCAGCCAAATCCCAGAGGGCTGGTGGTGCCAGGCCAGTGTCAGACTCTTTAATACCTACACAGAAGAAGATTACAAAAATTCATTGAAATGTAATGCATCAACCTAATACAGTTTCTCAAGCTCAGCACTACTGATATTTTGGACTGGATAATTCTTTGTTGTGGAGGACTGTCCTGTGCATTATAGGATATTCAGTATTATCCGTGACTTCCAGCCACTAGATGCCAACAGCACTCCAAGTCATGACAATCAAAAATGTTTTCAGACATTGTCAAATGTCCCCTTGGCAGAAAAATCATCCTTGGTTGAGAGCCACTGTCCTAAAGTAATTGCCAAGACAAAAAAACTTTAATTCCATACTTGACATTTTGTGCAGGTTAAATACTGTAAGCTTTGCCATTCAAGTTCCAAGAAAAAAATTTCCAAGACAATAGTTCAATTATTTCAAACAATATGGTGTAAGATTATATTTCTATTCAGTAAAAAGTTTTTACTTTATTGTTTCATCAATTGTAACAAGATACCAGACAAATATCAAATGTTAATAATAGGGAAAACTGCATGTATGAAGGAGGGAGAAACATGGAAACTTGTACTTTATGCATGATTTTTCTGTAAACCTACAATTGCTCTAATTTTTAAAAAGCAATGAAAAAACAAATTCTTTTTTTTTTTTTACTTGTTTATTGAACTGGGCTTTGACTAATAGAAATATTATTTGCTTAGAGGTTGAAATGTTGATTCCTAACTGTATTAATATTAAAGCTGGGTTGTAAAAGGTAATGAAAGAGACTGTTAAATGAGATCCAATTTCTTAATAGATAGGAAGAATAATACTGATTTTTTAAATCTGTAATTCATGGAAAATTTTTAAAATGTGTATGTAAATTATTTTGATAATATTAACATATTACATTTAAGGAGAGGTAAGAGGAACTAAAAAAACATTTACCAGTGAGCTCATTAATTTTCTTGAGAAGCTGTTGAATGTCATCTTCAACCTGCTTGATCTGCCTAGAATAAGTGCTCTGACCCTACATGATTAAGATCAGTTTAATTAGAACATCAGGAGAGGAATCATATATTAAATTACAGATAAAAAACTTTTAACAGTTATAATCTTAATAGGTATTACTGTCTGAAAGTTTGTGAAGTCAAAGTAGAGGGAGGGAGTATATCATTTTGAGAAGCATTCCTGAACTAATATCCACCCAAAAAAAAGACAACCCACCATTATGAAAGGTAATAAGTGAAAATTTTATCTGAAATTATCCAAATCTAAATGCCCATTTATATGCATTAAACTTTCCATTTCAGATAAAATACAGCTACCTATATTTTAAACACAGTAATCATTTGTGTAAATTATTTCAAATATTTTTCAATATAGTAACACTTCTGAATTACAAACAGTATAAAATAATGTGTAAGCTTAGTCATGCTAGGCACTTTACTCTCTGGTCTATTCTAGATAGAAACTTTAAGTAGGTAACTTTTTTCAGTAAATATAAACTGCCAGACATTCTCTTCCAACTATTTTGGAGGGACAATATCAAACAATAGCTTTTATTTCAATACAAAACATCTACCTTTTATAGACACTTGAAAGGACTTACATAAGTTTTCAGCAAGGCAATATCCCCCTCATCCAGAGCTAAAAGAAGAGATAATAAATGAGATTTAACCAAAAGAAACTGAAGCTAATCAGCTTTTTCCCATTCAATTTAAATTATATTATTTGAATGCTGAAAATTGAGCAAAGTTGTGGTGATATAAATACAATCATCAAACAGTTCCTACATTCAAGGAACTTATATTTAATTTGGAGGAAAGATGATAACAAAAAGCACATAACATACATGATTACATATTTTATATACTTTATATATTACATATACATAAAATGCATCCACCAAGGATCTTGGTTAAATAAATTACACTATATTCATACAATGAAATATAATGCAGGCATTGAAAATGGTAACAAGAACAATGTTTACACAATGGAAAGATATCCAAGAAATACTGTTATGTGAAAAAGAGATAAGTTTAAAAAAGCATATATAAGGTCCATATAAATCTTTCTGTAAAAGAATTAATTTAAAATAAATGGGGAGAGTGGCCTGGAATGGTGTTCATACAAAGTTAGCAATGGTTATTTTTTGATGGTAGAATTTCAGGTAATTTTCACTTTCTTCTCAGTATATGTGTGTATGCATTTATTTATTTACATTTTTTCAATCTGTAAAGACAAACTATTTTCACAGAAGAGGGGAGACTGAAAAATAAAAAAAGCATGAGTAGATGTAGGAAAAAGCATACTAACCTAACAGTAGCCAGACCAGTTTGGGTGAAACATAGTATACATGTTAGGGAGTAATGGGAAATCAGGTAGATAGTAGTTTGGGGCCACAGGGAGATAGTCCATAAATGCAGAATGAGGTAATAAGGGCAACTGCAAGCCTTAACATTATATTATTAACAGACTTACAACCCATAATGTGAATATAACTATTTCCACATTACAGATAAGAAAAACTAAGTTTCACTGAACTTATGTGACTTGACCAATGTCTCAGAGCCAGCAAGCTAAGATTCAAGCTTAGGCATGTCTGACTCCAAAGTCACCTTTAGGAAGTGAAAGCATATTTAGAGGATCTAAGGGAAAAAATCTCATAGGAAAACAAACACATGGATGAAACAAAGTCCCAGAGGAGGAAGGGATAAGATCAAAAACCCAGACAGGAAGGTTAGGCTTGACAAAAATTGATATCACTTCCTCTGAGGCAGGACTGAAATTTTTAAAATGGAAGATGACAGAGAAGAGAATTTCTGAGTGGATTCTTAATCTCCTCAGCAGAGAAATAATAAGTGAACTGAGGAAAAAGAAAAAGATTGAGTAGGGAAGTAAGAGTTATCAGGTAAGAGGTAATACTGACTGATTAGATGGATCAAGAAATAGGTCAGATTAAGTTTAGTGGTAATAAAGCAAAAGTTGTGAAGGGAGGAAAAAGAGAAAGTTTGACATTTTAGAAGTGAAGCAATTTCACTTAATACAGTTTAATAGTGATGACCTCTTTAGGTGCTGAGGTGCAGCAACAATGGGAAGAATGAGAAATTAAGTGATCAAGTCACTATAGCTGCTAAAGACCCTCAAAATGATGTGACAACGAAAATAAAGAGCACAAAGAACAATGAATTTGAAAATCAAATGACCTGGGCTCTAGTCCAAGCAAGGCCATGTATTTGATAATCTTGGGAAAATCATTTAATCTCTCTGAACTTCAGTTTTCCCATCTGAAAAATATAGATATACTAATTTTATCCTCACAATGTTGCTGTAAAGATCATATAAGACAGTAAAAAGCATGTAAAATTCTGTACAGATATTAGTCATAACTGTAGCCAAGGGATAAATTTATTAATATATGTACAGAATAACATAGCCAGAGAAACACACTGATTATGCACAAATCCAATGCTAAATCTCTGTTACCAAGTTTTCCAAAAGATAACTTGAATACCACCTCTGAGGTTTTCAGTGTCCTAAAATATTTCCAAAAGCAAGAGTAGAGTACTGGATGAAGATAGAAAGGAAATGCTCTTACTTTGGGGGAGTGGGGACAGGGAGGTGAGATGGAGAAGAAAAGGTGCTAGGAGAGGTTTGAAGTTGTTTAGAAATGTAAGAATAAAAGGGGGGGGGTGGAACACCATATTAATGTTTAAAAACAGGCTATATGGAATAAAAGGGGAAAACAGCTGTTTATAAAGATGATACTACGAAAGGGGCTATTGGAAAGAAACCATGTCCAAAGATTGTGTGCCTATCTCTTACACTGTGGATAGGAGTGACAACTGGTATAATCTCTATGGAGGGCAATTTAGCAATGTCTATCAAAATTACAACTCCACTTCTAAAATTTACCTTACAACTCATACTTATGCATGTAAAAGTTATACCTGTGAGGTTATTCATTGCTTTATAATGACAACAGACTGAAAGAAATCTAAATGTCCACCAATAACAATTAAATGCATTATTGTACATCCATACAGTGGGACACTATATAGATGCAGAGATAAAGAGCGACACAGACATTGACTATAAGTAATATAAGATTTAAAAATATCAAGATGTAGACGTACAGCATGCTACATTTGTGTAAAAAAATAAAAGGAATACATATGTAAATTTGCTGGACATGCATAGAATATGTCTAGAAAATATGCAAAATGGCAATATTGGTTGCCTCCTAGGAGAAGTGGGTGGCTAAGGCCAAGGACGGGAGACTTTTCCATGTATTCTTTTTCTTCGGCCTTTTGGATTTTGAACCATGTGAATATATTATCAAGACACAGGAAATTTTTTTTTTTTTTTTTTTTTTAAAGAAAATTATGTCTCAGGATCCTGGCTGCACAATGATAGCACCGAGCTGTCACACTTGGGGGAGGGTGGAAAGGAAAAGGAACGAGGTGACCGAACACCGCCAGGCAGGGAAACTTTTCAGGCCTGCGAAGCCAAGCAATGTGACTTCTTCAAAACTTAAAAGCTAGGAATGAATAAAAATTTCTATAAAAGGAAAATGAATTTGGAAGTTGGGAATGGGATGAGAGAAGCATAGAAAGCAGGCAAGTAGACCTAGCTGCCACCGTGGGATAAATCACCAGGGGCACAAAAGGGCCAGAGCGCCGCTCCAGGAGCAGGAAGCTAGCCTCCCTCTGAGGCCAAGCCTGGTCCCGCCCCGACCCCGAGCTCCTGCCTCTATCAACTGACCTCGGATGGGCTTGTCGTCCTTCTCATCCTCTTTAGTTTTCCGCTGATCAGCACCGAGGTAATCCGGCATTTTAAGTAAGCCAACTACCTCAGGTCCTCAGTGATTACACAGCACCTTCCTCGCTTCCGGTGGTGCCTCCCTTTCCCTTCCCCGCCGGAAGTGAGGCCAAGTCCAGCGGACCCCTTTACTCCGCGCACAAGAGACGGAAGATAACCCCAGGGCGAGTGTCTACCGGCTTCGCTCTTGAGTATCCAGATCACAGTTATGGGAGCAGGGAGAGTTACTGATAGAAGGGAACGTCGGTCTCCCCGTGGCTTCTCACCATCTCTAGGTTCTTTTCAGTTCCCAGAACAAATTCCAAGACCAACCCTGGCTCAGTCGCTGAATTTAAATCCTGTTTGTCATTCATTTACTGTACTGCCTTGGGTAACAACTTTAAATCTCTGAACTTTGGTTTACCCTTCACCTCACAGGATTGTAGAGGCATTAAATAACAGTGTTTGTAAAGTACATGACGTATTCGATAGGCACTAAATAGTGGCTAGATCTACAGTCAAGGTATTAAATAGTTGTTCATTAAGTTGATGTTAACATGGCATGGGGAAGGAAATGGTTTCGAAATTTAAGCCTCTGTCGAAGAAAATTGGTGCCATCCGCAAATACAGGAAAAGAGCAGGTTTCGATAGGAAAAAAGGAGTTTGGGAGAAGATAAAGAGAGGACATGAGCATTTAAGAGACATACGTAGAGTTTAGAAATGAAAAAACACCGCTAAAGTGATGGTGAGAATGGAGGGAGGGAGGTGTGAGAAAAAAAATTCCTAATGTTAAGAAAGTGGAGTTCGATTATGTTGTACCTTAGAGCCTGTTTAACAGTGATTGCATTAACAGAGGTGAAGAAGAGATCTTTGAGGGAGATGATCAGTTTTTGAAATGTCAATTTTGGAGTGAGGATTTTGTCAAGCAGCAGATAAACAGACCAATTACTTAACAGCAAAAATGTACTCCCTACAGAATAATTTGCTAAACTATGGTGCTGTTTGCCAAAGAGTGGCACATCAAGTCTTCTATATTCCCAGCCTGTTCCAGATACTGCTACTGAGGAGGGGGAGTGTGTTTTCACCCACCGGTTTCCCTTTGCTAGTTCTTGCTTTTTATCTCAGTCATAGAAGTGAGATAGTAGGAGTATAAGTGATTCTCATAATTAAATAATGAAGTCTCAAAATACTGTACTTAATAATATCTTGGGGAAGCGTTGTGGCTCAATCAGTGGGGCTCCCGTTTACCATATGGGAGGCCCCGGGTTCGGTTCCCGGGGCCTCCTGGTGAAGGCGGACCGCCTGCACAGCGTGGTTGGCTGACCCAGCGAGCACAAGCAGCAAGGAGGGGATAAATGAATTAATAAATAAAATATTTAAAATAAAAATAATAATAATATCTTGAAGGAAACTTTCATTTCAGTAGAGCAGTATAAAAATATTGCAGGTCCTAGAACAGATAGAACTAGAGAGGTGTTTCTTTAAATATTATGTGGATTAAGTGAGATGATACAGGTAACTTAGTAATAGCACAACAAATGGTAGCTGCTATTATTATTTAGGTAAACACAAATGCATCACAAGTATACGAACAGAATTCTCTATAGGTATATATACTTATTGTTAATAATGTTCATAACATCTTTATGTTTGATTTATACAAATAGAAAACGAAGGTTAGGTTCAGGCTAACACATAAAGTGGTAGGGACTTAAAAATAATATAGAAATTCCTGCTTTGGAAAGAAATGTTCTACGTATTTGCACCTGATTGAGGAAAATAATTCTTTTTGTCAGGAATTGATGAGTCTGGGAGCTGTTCTTCCGCGAGCCTTGGTCTCCAGCCGGATCTGAGTCAGTGTAGGAACAAGACTGCCGCACACGCTGGCGGGGGTGTGGGGTAGGATTGGCTGCAGCACCACGAAAACTCCATCCCGGAAGTGGTGCTTGGCCGTCTCCACGCGCCGGTTCCTGGGCGTCGTAGAACCTAGGCGCGAGGCTCGGATCGGAAGATAGAGCCGCGGGAGGAGACACTAAGCGCCCTCCACCTGGGACGCGAACCCGTACGCCTGCGGGGCTGGCCCCGGCACCATCATGCTGCTCCTGCCAAGCGCTGCGGACGGCCAGCGCACCGCCGTCACCCACGCTTTGACCTCTGGTACGTGCCCACCACCCCGCCCCGGCTCTGTCCCGCCGCTGCCGCCCTTGCTTCAGTCCCTTGTTTCGGCGACCCCGAGATCTCTCTGCCTTGACCCAGGAGACTTGCTCCTGGTCATGTGGGGCCGCAGCGCGTGGCCTTCGCTCAGTGATGTACATAATCCTCCCACAGATTGGAGGGAGTGGGGGCGTCTATCTTCTGCCCTTACGGTTTCTTCCTCTCTGGCTGGTGACTCATGGATTGGGCTGAGCAGTTTGGTACCTTCAACACCCCAAAAAGGTTCTTCCTGGTCTACAGTGAAAAGGCTGCCCCTCTGTGAGCACTCCACGCGCCTGGGGTCGTACAAAATCTTGCTTGCTGGCGCTCTGCTGATCACTTTCTCCCTCTCTACATGTGCATCGCCTTTGTTTTTTAAATGTTAGAACGCTGACGCTGCTCCTCATACTCAGTATTAAAAGACCCTCTGCCTGTCCTGCTGGTGAGATCCTCGTAGACAGACTTTATAAGGCAGTCACTACAAATGAACGTGTCCATTTGCTGTAAATTTTTATTTATACCCTAGAACAGTGGGTATTGCAAACTTATTAAAGAGTCTCCAGTTTCAGTGATTTATGTGAACTCCCTTAGTTTATTAGGCGTCTGTCGAATGTGATTTTGAAAGCATCTCATGATAAGTGTTGCCTCTGTGCTAATGGAACTCAGCAGAGAAAAAGTCTTGAATGTTCTTAAAAGCCACACCCACGCTACACAGAAAGTCCTCCAACATAGTGTTCGAATCCTCTTCTGCATAGGGTGGAGGAAATCTTAATTTTTCAAACCAGTTAAAACATGAAAAGTCAGTTGTTTTTAGAAAATTGTGGCCATCAAGTAGGAGAGAAAACTTCCATTTAAGTGTATTACTGGATAGAAAAAACCTTTTTGCTTTCTTATGAAAGATGAGATAAAGATTAAGGTGATTGCTTTTTTCCTAACCCCAATTACCTTTTTTTAATTGCTGAAATACAGAGGTACAGTAATTTACCCCACTTCTCAGGAACAATGATAATGCCTTACTTTTCTGTAACAATTTATGATTTTTCCAAGTGGTTTCATGGTTTCTCATTCAATCATCCTAGGAACCATGTGAGATAGATACTTTAATTCCCATTTTACAGTCAAAGACACCTCTGACTCATTTCAGAGCACATAGCCACTAATTTCAGAGCTGAACCAAAACCAAGAGAGCTTCTGGCTTCAGATCCAGAGCTTGTTCCATTACAGCACAGCTATATTAGTTAGACCCCATTAGCTTCTTAGAAAATTATCTTTCAGAACAAATCATTGCTAGTGAATTCTTAAAATCTTTAGGAGCTGATCTGGATTCAAATTTTTAATTATCTAAATGTTTTGAGTTGTTTTTAGAAGGTTTTGTGTTTTTCATAAGGCTATATCTTAGTAGCAGTTAATTAGTATTAATTTCAGTTAATAGTCTAAAAGTAAAGCAGTTTGCAACATTTCTCCCTGTTCTTCCCCCTCCTCTCATATCCCCAGAAAAATATTGATTTATTGTTGACATTTGCTTAATGTTTTATTGTGTCAGATAACTGGGAAAGGATGATTGAACACTCTGTAAATACTAGGAAATGATTATTACTAATCCTCATGATAACTAGATTACTGCAATTATTTTCTTAGTTGACGCTTTTAAAACTATTCTGATGGCATCACTCTTTTGATCTTATTTTCTGAGAAAATGTATTGCCTTGAAGCAGATTTATTCCATGTAATACATTGAAGCCTCTCTTAACGCTTTCAATCACAGCCTCTACACTCTGTCAAGTTGAACCTGTGGGAAGATGGTTTGAAGCTTTTGTTAAGAGGAGAAACAGAAATGCTTCTGCCTCTTTTCAGGAACTGGAGGATAAGAAAGAGTTATCAGAGGAATCAGAAGATGAAGAATTGCAGTTAGAAGAGTTTCCCATGCTGAAAACACTTGATCCCAAAGACTGGAAGGTATTTAATAGCCAAATCTTTTTAGTCAGGTGTAGGCAATTTTCCCATGAGTTTTCCATTAATAAGCTATGTTTTTGGATGGTTCAATAAGATAACAATAGCTGAAAACCTGTTTATTACAAAGCCATGAGTGGGATAGCACTAGGTGTAGAATACTGTAGTTACCAGAGAAATCCAGGAAGGCTTCACAGAAAAGATAAAGTTTGAGTTGGTCTTAAAAGATGGAGTGGCATTTTGAGATGCAGAGAGGGGAAAAGGCCAGAAAGCAAAGGTAAGCAAAGGCACAAAAAAATAAAAGAATGTGTTTTATTCTTTGGGGATTCATGAAGGGTAGAGTAGTGTATGTGAGGGATAGTGGTGATAAATTAGGCCTGAATCAAACTCTGGACAAAATTCTGTAGTGATCTTTTTATGCCCTGCTAAGGAAGGAATTCAGATTTTATCTTCAGGCAGAAAGAAGTCATCAAAAGTTTCTAAGTTATTTTTAGAAAAATAATTCTCCTGGCAGTACATAAAATTGCTTGATAAGGGGGAGTGACTAGAGAACAAGTGAATAGTTTGTTATTATAAGGCTAGTGCAGTAATCCAAGCCTCCAAATAAAGACTCAGACTAAATTTCTGGCCCAGTTTTGAGGAAAAGGGAACGGATTTGCTTTTTTTTTTTTTGGAGATATAATTGACAAGCTTTGGTGGCAGCCTTGGCTGTGTGGCACACCAGATGTGGAGGGTATTCAAAAGGCCCCCAGGCATTCTGGCTTCATTGACCTGCTGGATTGTGACATCAGTAACCATTGCTGGGATACAGGAAAAGGAAATTTGTGTGTGTGTGTGTCGGGGAGTATGGAGGGTGTTGTTTGTATTCAAGTTTGAGTATATCAAAATTCAGGTGCTAGTGACGTACTGGTGAAGTTATCTAGTAGATGGTTAGAAATTAGTCTGTCATGCTGAAAAGAAGTTAGAGCTAAAAAAACATTTGGAAGTCATTGGTACAGAGGTGGTAGTTGAGGCTGTGGGGAACTGAATGACATTAGCCAGAGAGAAGAATGTAGACAAATAGGCATGTTTGCTTGTATAGGCACTAATATAATACTTAAACGGGTATGCTGTGGAATTTGAGTGCCTGAACTTAAATCTGGTTCAGCCATTTAGTGTGCTGGGACTTTGGGAAAGTGATTCAGCTTCTCTGTATACCTTATTTCTCTTATTAGTAAATGTGAATGCTCTCATCAGCTAAAAGGATTATAGGGAGGATTAATGAAATGATGCATATAAAGCACTTAGCCTAGTGCTTGGCACATGGTAAATGCTAAATAGTGGATAATAAGAGTTCTTGCCTCATGGGTGGGTTGCAAGGATTAAATGGGGTAAGGCATATATGTAAAGCACTTAGAAAAGTAAATAAACACTCAGGAAGTATTAGTTGATTCTATTACTTTCAACATCATCATTTTAAACAAAAAGACTGAACATTGAGTAGTATGGATATTTAAGGGGTGAGCACAGGAGGAGAAACAGCAAAGGACACTAAGAAGAGTGAAAGTGGTAGAAAGGAAACTAAGTAAAAGACATTTCTTCAACAAAGTTTGTTGAGCATCAGGCACTCTGCTCTTCCAGAAACTTAGGGAGGAGGAAGTGTCACAGCTTCAGAGAGAGGTTAATCATATAAGATAAAGAATGGTAAAAAGCCACAGAATTTGGCAGATAAGTTTAGGTGATCTCATTGAAAGCAGTTCCAGTAAAATGGGTGTGATAGCAAGAGACTGAGGTAGGTTGAGAAGTGATTACTAAGGTGGTGAAGTAGAGACCTAAGTGTAAAATACAGTCAGTTCTCCCTGGCAGATTCTATATTTGTGAATTTGCCTACTCACTGATTTATTTGTAACTCCAAAATCAATTCTTGCTGTGCTTTTGTGAGTGTGTTTGATGGACATATTCCCAGCTGAGGTTGAACAGGGCAACCCTCTGCCTTCTTGTTTTAGCAATCATACTGTAAATAAATGTGCTTTTTGCAGTATATTTAGTGCCGTGGTTTTTGCATTTTTGTGTGTTTTTTTTTGGATGATCTTGTTTATTTAAAGAGCCCCCAAGCACAGTGCTGAAGTGTTGTCTAGTGTTCCTGAGTACAAGGAGGCTGTGATGTGCCTTATGGAGAAAATACTTGGGTTAGAGAAGCTTTGTAGTAGTGCTGTTGGCCATGAGTTCATTGTTGATGAATCAACAATGTATATTAAATAAGGTACCTTTAAATAAAAATACACATAAAACAAGGTCATGTATTGATCAGTTGATGAAAGTGTTGTGACCAGAGGCTCTCAGAAACCTAACTTTGTATTTCCCCTAGGAACAGTGGCTCAGTATTTGCTAATTAAGTGTTCTTGGCGACTTTATAAAACATAACTACCACCATAAATGAGAATCAACTAAACTTTCTTTCAAAACTTGGTTGTAAAGAAAATGAGAGAAGACAGCAACTTGAGGGGAAGGTAGGGTCAGGAGAAGATGAGCTTGGGAAATGTTAAGAATGTAGATTGAAAGAATGGGAACCACAAGAGAGAAAAGGGAGAAAGAATGGAGTAAGTCTTTGGTAAGGAAAGAAGGGCATGACATCAAAGCAAGCTGGTAGGGTTGATTCATTCATTCAGTTAATTGTTTCATTCAACAACACAGATCAACTACCTGCTACCTGTCAGACACTGTTCTCAGTGCTGAGGATACTGTGCTGAAAAAGACAATATCAATTCTCCAGTGAGGAAACAAACAAAAACATAGCCAATGAATGTTGGACAGCTAATTAAAACAGGGTGAGGTGATCATGTCCGGGTGACTACTTTGGATTGAGTAGATGGGGAAGATTTGTGGAGTTGAAAGTTAAGTCCAAAGTGACATGCAATGATTAGGGAGCTTGTGCAGAGAACATAAGGTGGAAGAAGTTTGGAATGTGCAGGGAACTGAAAGAAGGCAGGTGTGGCTGGAGCACAGTGAATCAGGGAGGGGTGAGGAGGTAAGAAGTAGTCAGTGGAAAGCCATTAGAGAGTTTTAAGCACTGAGAAATTGTAAGTAATTTGAAGAGAACAAAAAAAGGGCTGAGATGGGGAGACCACGAGGGGGATGGGGAGAGAAGGGTGTCTATTTTAAGTAAGGTGATGACACTTAAGCTGAGACCTGAAGGATGAAAAGATGGCAGCCACATGAAGAGGGCGATGAATGTGCCAGGCAGGGAGAACCGCATATGAGGCTCTGAGGTGGAAAAGAGCTCGGAATGTTCAGTGAACTGAAACACCACTGTTGTATCTGGAAATTGTGGCTAAGGGAGAGAGTGACAGACCAGGAGGCTAGAGAGATGGAAATGGTAGTTTATGCGCATCTGGAGCTCAGAGGAGAGGTCTGCATGAGAGTTCAATTTGGGAGTTGTCAGCATATGCAAAGAACTATATTGTAGCCCTAGGATTGGATGAGATCACCCAGAATGAAAGAATAGAGAGAAAGAAAAAAGAAACTCCAGAACTGAGCTTTGCAGGTCATCAAGAAGCCAGCAAATATGGTTAAAAGAGCTACTGGAAGAGGGAGGAAAACAGAGAATGGATTCACGGAAACTGAGGGAAGATAATGTTTCGAAGAAAGTGTCAGCTGTGTTGCTATTGAGAGTTGAAGTCAAGTGAGAGTAGATAAGTGATCTTGGATTTGGCACCCTGGAAATTGATATTGAGAAGAGCAGTTTTGTAGCACTTGGCGTGGGGGTGGGCAGAACAGAACCAGATCAGAGTAAGAGCAGGGGGTAAGAAAGTTGTGTAGATGGCTTTTTCAGGAAGTTTAACTCTGACAGGGAGCAGTTACATGTGGCAGTAACTGGAAAAGTGGTTGTGGGAGGATACTTTAAAGATGAGAGATAGAGCATATTTTCATACTGTTGAGAATACTCCAATTGAAATTTAGGAAATAACTGAAAGATGCTAGTTGTTGAGAAGATATAGAGAGGATGGAATTTAGAACCAAGAGGAAGGATGGAGTAATTTGTCTTGATAGGAAAGACAGATTATAAATTGAGGGAAAGGGAGAGAGCTCTACAGATGCAGGTAGAGTGGGAGAAGGATCCTGGAACTTGAGCAAGGTAATTTAAATTTTTTAGTAAAGCAGGAGGCAAAACCATCAATGAAAGGATGAAAAAGGAGGTTTGAGGTTTGAGGAAACACTAAAGGAGAGAAGTTATGAAAGTCATTTAGGGAGTGGAAAGTGAATCAGCTGGAACAAAGTGTAAAAATTGCCAGGCAGAATAAAGAAGCCTATGCATATGAAGTTTGCAATCCTGAATTTAAAGTGAAACCAGTCAACCCTATTCTGGCTTTTCTTCCCTGTTTCTGATGCCCTCAACTCCTCTTCCTCCCCACTCGATGACAGACATACAACCTTTAAGTTCTGTAAAGAGCCTTCACTTTAGTGGCCACCTCAACTTCTAAACTCTCTAGGATGTTAACCACAACAGAGACAAAAGCAAATATTTCTTGTCCAGAGATTCCTTATCCTCGGTTTCTCAAACTTTCCACCCAGCCTGCCTTGTTTGCTCTTCATGGTTTTAGTCCTATTCTGTTTGCTTACACGCTCAGCCTACTGGAGCACCCTCAATTCTGAAATCTTCTTGACAATAGCATGATTTAAGGTTAGCCAGAGGATATTGATAAGTGTTAAGAGAAATAAGCATTCTTTAGTCAAGTGCATTTGGAAAATGCTAGGGTTTACAGGTTTTTGTTTGCTTTTTTTTTTTAATTACAGAATTTCTTAGCATTTATGAGGCTTATTATCAAGAGGGCTATACAGTGGCCACATTTCCCACACTTACATGACTAAAGAACCCATTTTATACAGTGTCTCTCACTGGATTCCTATTATGGAAGTATTACTTTGGGAAACACTGTTTAGGGTGACAGAAACACAAGGGAACAGTATATATTGCTCTATTTGAAACTTGACTCCCTTTTGTGTCTTTATCAGAACCAGGATCATTATGCAGTTCTTGGACTTGGCCATGTAAGATACAAAGCTACACAGAGACAGATCAAAGCAGCTCGTAAGTACTATGTTATTTTAAAATAATCAAATATCTAAAATAGGAAATGTTTTTCCTTTTTTAAAAGATATCCAGGACCATTGTCTATGGTCATGACTCTAGATTTAACAGCAGTTGTTGTATTGTCATAACAATGTATAAATAACCACTGTCTCTTTTACCTTCAGAACCAGAAAAAAATGCTACCAGTTTCATGTTTGGACTTTACTATGAGGGATTAAGAAATTAGGATGTATGTGTGTTTGTGACAGGACAAAGAGCATTCTCCCAGTGGCAAGCTTTTGAAAAATAACATTTCAGCTCTCTTCAGAAGGACACTTGTACTCAGTAGAAGCTGCCTTATTACTTAGGTTGTTTGGTGATATTTTGTGGTTTCGTGTCATATTTTTATTGATATCATCCTCTCTTTTGCCCCATAATGAGTTGTCTGATGCTCTGTGCTTGCTTTTATTGACAGGCTTAAAAATCTGGGTGGAAAAACTGTTAGGAACCCAGTCTTCATTTGCCATGCAAACACTGTCTCCATAATGCTCCTAATGTCCTGTCCTTTGCATTCCTCTGGATATGATTCCTGACACATATTCACTTCACCTAATTGGCAGACTTTAATGCAAAAGGCAAAAAAAAAATTCCTGTGCTTTTTATTAGGAGAATGTTCTGCTCTCCACTCTAGAGAATGGATATTAAGGTCAGAGGAGGTAAGATGTGGCTATATGGAAAAGGAGTAGGGAGTCAAGGCCAATCAGGAAGAGAAAGTATTGTACTTGGAAGAAGGTGGCCAAAAAACCATCCCATGTTGAGAATCACTAGTGTAGACCAAGTATAGTAGATAAATTCAAATCAGAGGAAATATTTTTTTTAACAAGGTGAAGGAATTTATCAGATTATTTCATACCTATTTTTGGATATCTTAAAAGGTTGGCATGGGGAGCAGATGTGGCTCAAGCAGTTGAATACCCATCTCTCATATGGGAGGTCCCAGGTTCTGTTCCCGGTGCCTCCTAAAGAAATAACAGACAGGGGGGCAGATGTGGCTCAAATGGTTGGGCGTCCGTCTGCCATATGGAGGGACCTGGGTTCAATCCCTGGGACCTCCCAGTAAAATAAAAATATATATATAGAAGGTGCGTGGGCTGCCAGGCTGTGTGTGCCTGTGAGCCGCCAGGCCCCGGGAGCCATGCAGCAAGATGATGACGTAACAGGAGACAGACGCAGGGGAGAGACAAGACGATTTGCTCCAAAAGCTCCAGAAGCCAGGAGCCTAGGTGGCGCAGGCAGCAGAACACCTCTCTCCTACATCGGAGGTCTCCAGGATCGAATCCTGGTGAAGACTGGAGGAGGAGGATGAGAAGAGATGGCAGGAAACAGACACAGAGAATTGCCCAGTGAATGGACACAAAACAGCAAATGGGGAAGGGGGTATTTAAAATGGATAAAGTAAATAAATAAATCTTTAAAAAAAAAAGAAAAGAAATAACAGACAACGAGCAAACAGATGAGGGAACCATCTGGGGGGGAGGGGGGTGGTTGGCATGATTTAGACTAAAACTATGCTAATGCATATAAATAGTTATTAAATATCCATAAACACCAGGAATAGTCATTTGTCATGGAAAAGTATTTGCAAAGTCTTATCTGAAAGAATCGCACACATATCAAATATGTCTGGATACATATATATTTGTTAAAGAATCAAAAGTGATTTAGAATTAAGAAAATAGTTGACATTTTAAGGTGAAGAAAGTCTGTTTCTTTCTATAAACGTTTTTTTTAAAGTACAATAAATTGTAAAGAAAAACATTCACTTGTTTCCATCAAGTCCATTCTTTTTATTGGCCTATAGAAATTAATTTTTGAATATTCTGTAGCCCAAAGCTTTGTTACACCTATGTGGAGATTATTAACATTAATGGGAATTTTAACTCACACTGTGCCACCCTTGTTGAATATTCTGTCAGTATTTATTCAGAAGGAAACGATTTTTTTCTTACCTCTGTCACTATAAAGTAGACAGTTGTTACTTACTGCTTTCTGAAAGTCTAGTTCAGAAGTAAAAATGCAAAGGTAGTGTTTGCAAATCTATAGTTATTAGCACAAAACACCTAATAAAAATATGTGTGATAACATTTGAGAGCCTTTTAGTTCTTGCATCCTATTACAAACACACAGAGTTAATTTTGTTTAATGTGTTTTGAATTGCTATAATGGAAATTAGGAAATCAAGAGTGAATAAGTTTTTCTTTTTCTTTTTTATTGTTGTTTTTTGTTTTATAAATTTTTTTTTTTAAAGATTTTATTTATTTATTCATTTATCCCCCCCTTGCTGCTTGTGCTCGCTGGGTCAGCTAACCACGCCGTGCGGGCGGGCTTGCCTTCACCAGGAGGCCCCGGGAACCGAACCCGGGACCTCCCATATGGTAAACGGGAGCCCTACTGATTGAGCCACAGCCGCTTCCCTTGTTTTATAAATTTATTGAGTTTTTTTATTCTGGGTCAAAAATTTTTATAGCAGACTCTTCAGTCAATAGCAACTTCAGTAAAAGCCAAAGTTACCACAGATAATTACTAAATAGTGATACATATATATATAAATAAAATATAGGCCAATGAGTTGAAATATCAGTCTCCACAATTATGGTGGTCTCACACTAACAAAGTCTCTACAATGTAAAATATGTATTAATCATTGGAATAACACTCAGCCACATAATACCAATTAACCACAATGATTCAAATAATGTTAATTTGCTCGGTTAGAGAAGATCAATCTAAAAATCCCAACTCTAGTATGTAAGTGTTAGATTATCTCTAACTGATAAGTAGAATAAAATTACACGTTAAGTATAAAGGGCATCACGGGGACTGGTTTATTCTGTTTTGTTTTGTTTTAAAACAATTTATTGAAGTATATCATTCATACATGAACATAGAAAAATAATAAGTGTTCAGTAAACATTGTAAACTTTTAAAACAACCATGCGTAACATCATACAGGCCTCCCACACATCACCCCACCGCAAATACATTATGAAAGAGCATCATCAAAGTATTACTACTAACTATAGTCCGTATCTTACTCCCCTATACTTTTTTTTTTTAATGATTTATTTATTTACTGTTACCCATTTTTACATCACCCCACCTTCCCGTTTTTGCTGTTTTTGTGTCCTTTTGCTGGACAACTCTCTGTGTCCATTTCCTGCCCTCTCTTCTCATCCTTCTCCTCCTGTCTTCACTGGATTCCATCCTCAGAACCTCCGATGTGGGAGAGAGGCGTCCTACTGCCTGTGCCACCTTAGTTCCAGGTTTTTTGGCGCATCTCATCTTGGCTCTCCCATTTGTCACTCTCCTGTTACGTTGTCATCTTGCTGCATGACTCGCGGGGCCTGACGGCGTACACACGCGCAGGGCCTAGGGATCTCACCAGCTCGTGGGGCCTGGTAGCGAACCTGTACATGGGGCCTGACGGCAAACCCGCTCATCTTTTTATTTTTCTTATCTGCATTATCAGAAAAAAATAAATTACTATAAAAGTTGAATGATAGATTCAGATAAACTGGTATTTAAATATACATTACATAATCTTGTTCTTAAAGTAAAAGTTGCCACAATGGCAAATGATACCTGTAGGTTTGATGTTCTTTGCTTGGAAATAAAGTTTTTGGTAATTTGACTTTTTTATTCTAATAATTTTAGCTTAAAATAGTTGTGATATTTCTAAACTAAAAATTGTTTCATATCAAGCTTTTTAAAAATTATATTTAGGTGCTTTTTATAATGAAAGCAATATGAATGTACAGTAAAAGCCTCTTTGCTAAAATATCCTCAAAACACCTCAGAAATTTTCTTTTGGGGTGGAAAGAAGAGGGATGTCTGAAATGTCAGTAAACATATAACAACTGTTCCCAAATTACCCTTGTATCTTTTTCAAACTGAAGATGTTCTTTGGGCCCCTTTATTTTAGAAATTGGGTTACATCCTATGCCCTTCCAGGGACAGTGGACAATATCAGAAACCCCTAAGATACTTGGGTGACTGAAAATGCAGAAAAGTCAATGTTGGGGAAAAAAATAGCACAGCTTAGGAGGAGACTATACAGCAAAGAATTGAAGACATTGCCTCTCTCAGACCTAATTTATCATAGTTCAAAAGAAAACTTAAGGGAAGCGGCTGTGGCTCAATCAGTAGGGCTCCCGTTTACCATATGGGAGACCCGGGGTTCGGTTCCCGGGGCCTGCTGGTGAAGGCAAGCCCGCCGGCACGGCATGGTTAGCTGACCCAGCGAGCACGAGCAGCAAGTGGGGGATAGATGAATAAATAAATAAAATGTTTAAAAAAAAAAAAAAAAAGAAAATTTAAGCACTATCTACACGTCAGTGAGATAGGAAAACAATGAATTAGGAGTGCTGGTAGGCAGTGCAGAAAGACTAGGGAGAAGTAAGTAGGGATTGTCTGGAAACTAAAAACATGAGACAGAATTTAAAATTACAAAGACTGACTTGCAATTAGAAAACACAATAAAATAGAACAGACTTGAGGAATATTCCCAAGATTCAAAGGGAATGAATAAAAAGATACTTGATTTCCCTGCAGAAGTCGGACCAACTATAACAGTAATTGCAAATAAATAAGAAAACTTTCTTGATTTATGAAGAGATTTGTGTCTTGAGATTAAGAATGTTTGTGGGGAAGCGGCTGTGGCTCAATCAGTAGGGCTCCCGTTTACCATATGGGAGGCCCCGGGTTCGGTTCCCGGGGCCTCCTGGTGAGGGCAGGCCCGCCCGCGCGGCGTGGTTGGCTGACCCAGCGAGCACAAGCAGCAAGGGGGGGATAAATGAATAAATAAATAAAATCTTTAATAAAAAAAAAAAAAAAAAAAAAAAAGAATGTTTGTGGGCATGTGACCTAAGTTTCACTAATTATCATGCACTTGCAATTCAGAGGAGAACAATGTGAGGTTAGGATGTGCTGTGCAGAATCCATTTTGCTGGCAAAGGTGGAAGAACACTGCAAAGAGAAACTTGAAGCTTTCACTGGCGGCCCTGGCGGTGGTAGTAGTCTCATCATCTGCAGTGTGAGCTAAAGTGCTTGTGCTCAACAGTAGTGTGATTGTCACATCTCCGAACTGTCCTGTGTGATTGATTATTGATCCTGGCTGCATAACCTCGAGTCCTGATAATCTGGCTCTCACAGAGATTCTTGTGAGCTGCCTCAAATAACCTTTAATGAATTTCTTTTCTGCTTAAAGCAGATAGAGTACCTTACAGAAAATGCCTCATCTCAAGTGTTAGTGGAGAAACTGATAGTAAAAATAAATACACTTAATTATAAGAAAAATCTCAGACACACACACACACACACAAACATGTATTTGGCAGTTTCTGGCCCCTTGCAATATATGTAAAAATGATTAAATTTAATATGCCCATAAAAAGATTTGTACAAAAATATAGCAACCTTATTCATAACAGCCAATAACTGGAGAAGACCCAAATGTTCAACAGCAGGAGAATGAGTAAACAAATGGCTATTTATTCATACAATGGAATACTGCTTAGCATTAAAAAAGAAACAAATTACGGATACAAGTAAAAACATGGATGAATCTCAAAACATTATGTTTTGCAAAAGAAGCCAGACACAAAGACTTCCTGTATGCTTCCATTTACTTGAAGTGCAAGAACTTGCAAAACTAATAATGGTGACACAAATCAGAACATGATTGCCCCAGTTGGTGGGGGATGGGAGTTGACAGAGAAATGGTACCAGAAAACTATGGTTGATGAAATTGGTCTATACTTTCTTTTGGGTAGTAGTTACTTCGGTGTATACAGTTGTCAAAACTCATCAGACTGAATACTTAAAATCTGAGCATTTTATTCTAGGTAAATTTTATCTCAGTTTAATAAAATAGATGATTAAACAAATGAAAACAATCACTTGGAAAATCAAATATATCCTTTCGGACCAGGTGGAAATAATAAATATTGTGTTAATAGAATCTTATTGTGAAAATATCACAGCTTATCAAAACCTAAGGGATGGCAGCCAGATCTGTACCATAAATAAATTCATTTGCCTTAAACTATTATAGTACTTTTTTTAAAAAGAGGGGAAAAAATAAAGTAGACATTCTATTCAAACTTTTTAAAAGAATAGCACTTAAGGAAGATGGAGAAAAAAGTAGAAGAGAGAAAACAATATTCCGAAATGGGTTTTATAAAAAAGTGAAATATAGTGAAATACACAAAGGATGAAATACAAAAAAAAAAAAAAAAATGAAAATCATTATAAAAGATATTTTCAATTGAAATGACTATTATATGCAAGTGAATTTGAAAATTTTGTTAAAAATGACTCTCTGAAATTAAGGAAGAAGTTGAAAAAGTTATCAAAGAATTACCTCCTAAAAATTAGTCCTAGATGTTTTCTCAAGTGAATTCTTTCACATATTTAAATAATTGCAAATTCTCGTGTTGAATGTAAACTGTTTTAGAAGAATTCATTTTGTGATATTAGTGTAATGCCAATATGAAAACCTAGCAAATTGAATTTAGCACTACCTTAAAAGAATAATTCTCATGAATAAGTCAGGTTTCTCTCAGGAATCCAACTTAAATATATTAACATACTAGACCTATTTATAGTTTAGATATTATTAAATCTATGTAACTTCACAAGTAAATGGTGAAAGTGCATTAAATACTATTTAACACCCATTTCTTTTTGATAAATAGGATTCTGAAAACATATAGGAGTAGTTCCCTGTCATTTATTATTTAATCTGACTCATTTTGTAGATAAAGCAATGGTTTTAAAACATCACCCAGACAAACGGAAAGCAGCTGGTGAACCAATAAAAGAAGGGGATAATGACTATTTTACTTGCATAACTAAAGGTAAGAAAATACTTTAGATTCAAGAATTTCTAACAGTAATTTTTCTTTATTAGTGATTGGAGTTGGTTTCCTTTGTATACTGTGTGAAGTTCATTTTAACTCTATCATAACATTTTAAAGCATTTTTGTTGCATCAGGTTATTTCTAGTAATCTCCCTAGAGCTTCACTCCTTATGGAATCTTGTCCTAAAGTTAAGTCATGCAAGTGTTATTTTTAATATTGCGAATACTAAGCCAATTTCATTGGGGATTTGGTGCAACCTAATATTTCCTCCGTCCTTTTTCCATTTCAAATGCTTTGTGGGATTAAAATGTTCCCCAGATATTTTGCTAATTTAAATCAAGAAGTTGGTTATGTCATAGTACATAATCCACAACTGTTTATTGCTATTTACATAGTCATTTCCTCATTAAGCAAATTAATATAGGTAACCACAATTTCTAAATGTTTTAATTAAATGTGATTTTACATTTTGATGCTGGTTTTTAAAAAGTTGTATATATACTTTTTTACTATTGATTGGCCCACTCTTACTACTCTTATTTGCACACTGTTATATAGTGCTCAGGAGTCCAAGATCCTTTGATGCTTTATAACCTTGGCATCTAACAGTTAATTTTCTAGCTATTGTTTTTCCCCAGTCATCTGCTTTCTTAAGGGGTGAGTACTTAACTATTGTTTTGTCATTTGTCTACTAGAAGGGTACTCTTCCTGGTTGTTAAATCTGATTATATCCAACAGTGCTGTCTAGTAGGTAACTGTAACTACCTAAATTAAATTCTTCCCACCCCACAAACACACCCAATTTTTAAATATGAAAATTAGTAACTTTTTAAATGGAGGATGTTTGTTTTGCCACAGGAAAAAATTATATAGAGACAGAGTAATGTGACATTGTAGTTTTTTTTCCCTCAGCTTATGAAATGTTGTCTGATCCAGTGAAAAGACGAGCATTTAACAGTGTAGATCCTACTTTTGATAACTCTGTTCCTTCCAAAAGTGAGGCAAAGGACAATTTCTTCGAAGTGTTTTCCCCAGTGTTTGAAAGGAATTCCAGGTGAGTTAAGACATTACCTTTTGGGAAGCGGCTGTGGCTCAATCAGTAGGGCTCCCGTTTACCATATGGGAGGCCCCTGGTTCGGTTCCCGGGGCCTCCTGGTGAAGGCAAGCCGGCCCACACGGCGTGGTTAGCTGACCCAGCGAGCACAAGCAGCAAGGGGGGGATAAGTGAATAAATAAATAAAATCTTTAAAAAAAAAAGACATTAACTTTTGATTATAATGTTCTTGCCTTCTTATAGTCCTCCCAGTTTCTGCTTTTTTTTCCCTCTGATGATAATTTTGTTTTCCTTAGAAACTTTCCAGTTTCTTCCTCCTCTTCCTTCTCTACAGCATTAAGCCCCTTTGGAGAAGTTTCTGTTCTCATTATTTTGCTCTCAAGACAGAAGTTCTACTTTTCTGTACTGAGATTCCTTTAGAACTCATGGATATTTTTCTTTGTTTTAAATTTCCTTTGGGAGAAGAAACAATAGCTGACTTTATGTAGTGTGATAGTGATACCTAGGTGACAATAAATTCCTGTCTTTTTGTTTCCCCTTTATTAATGAGTACTGGACCTACTACTACTACTACTTTTCAATTGAGAAAAGTGTTCTGTTTGGGCATCTGATTATCATAAGGCTTTTCTGACAAAGATTTCTATTTAAGCTTAAAGCATATATCATTTCTTTCATTAAAGTCAGTTTTTAATACTGTATACCAGTATTATTCTACATGTTTGATTTCCTCTGCTCTAGAAAGTTTTCTTAGACTGTACATTATAATTATCTGGAGAGCTTGAAAACCTGATGCCTGGATCTCACTCCCAGAAATTCTGATTTAATTGGTTTTGAGTATGAATAGGGTTTTTAAATGCTTGCCAGGTGATTCTGTTGTGCAGCCAAATTTGAGAACTGCTTTTATCAGAGGTTTGGTGCAAACTAATATTTCTCCATCCTTTTCCCTCACATTTATTTTAGGTAAGTGTATTATATATTTTTCGTGGAATAGTTTTGTAGAATGGGAAAAATGGCTCAGTAGCAGCCTCAGGATCATTTCAGAGTGCTAAATGAAGGGCTGAGCTGAGAGAGTCTGACTCGGGGGTAGGTGGGGGTGGAAATCTGTTCTCTTTTCTGAGTCTTAACATTTTTTAAAAGACTTGGGCTTACATGTTGCTTCTGTGCTTCCTGTTTAGAAGCCAGCAGAAATTGAGCTTGAAAGAATGAGCCAGCTCCTGCTTTTTCTTAGTCAGCAAGTCAGCTGCTATAAGCTTGTATTTTATAGAACCAAACACAGCCTGATGGTTAGAACACTGTGCCATTGTTTTCTGCCCCCACCCCAGTCCACCCTTGTCCTCTGTTTTATTGCACCTGTATTGTTAAGCACACCACTGCTGACCTTTCAGATCCATTTTTTAGTTAGAGGTTGTAGAGGAGCACATTTAGTAAAAAACACAAATTAGGTTGTTAAACTTATGTACAAACTCTTTAAATTGAATTTTTCTTTTAATATTTCAGGTGGTCAAATAAGAAAAATGTTCCTAAACTTGGTGACATGAATTCATCATTTGAAGATGTAGATGCATTTTATTCCTTCTGGTAAGTGAAGACCCTGTCTGTATGATGTTGTCTTTTTTTTTCAAAGAGGATAATATATTCAATAACCATTTGATTCATTGTTCATAGGTTAATTGAGGGTGCTGGATTTTGTCAAGTGCATTTCTATGTCAATTGAGATGATCATGAGGGTTTTTCCCCTTCCTTGTGTTAATGTGGTATATTACATTAATTGAGTTTCTTAGGTTGAATCACCCTTGCATACCTGGAATAAATCCCACTTGATCACGGTATAGAATTCTTTTAATGTGCTGTTGGATTTGATGAGGATTTTTGCCTCTGTATTCATAAGGAATATTGATCTGTGATTTTCTTTTCTTGAGGTATCTTTATCTGGCTTTGGTATTAAGGTGATGTTGGCCTCATAGAATGTTAGGGAGTGTTCCCTCCTCTTCAGTTTTTTGTAAGAGTTTTAGGTGGTATCAGTGTTAATTCTTCTTGGAATATTTGGTAAAATTCATCTGTGAAGCCATCTGGTACTGGACTTGTGTTTTTTGGGAGGTTTTTGATGACTGATTCAACCTCTTTCCTTATATTGATCTGTTGAGATTTTCTAACTCTTTCTGAGTTGGTGTAGATAATTTGTGTGTTTCTAGGAATTTGTCCATTTCATCTGGGTTCATCTAATTTGTTGGCATACAGTTGTTCTTATAATCCTTTTTATATCTCTGGGGACAGTAGTAATGCCTCCCCTTCATTTCTGGTTTACTTCCTTCCTACTGCATGCTTTCGGTTTAGTTTGCTTTTCTTTCTCTAGTTCCTCCAGGTGTGTCATTTGTTCTCTGATTTGGGATCTTTTCTAATATTGGTATTTAGAGCTATAAATTTCCCTGCCAGCACTGCCTTTGCTGCATTCCCATAAGTTTTGGTATGTTGTGGTTTTGTTTTCATTCCTTTCAAGATATTTCCTAATTTCCATTGTGATTTCTTCTTTGACCCATTGTTTAACAGTGCATTGTTTGATTTCCACATATTTGTGAATTTTCCAGTTTTCCTTGTGTTACTGATTTCCAGTTTTATTCCATTGAGGTCAGAGAAGATACATTGTATGATTTCAGTTTTATAAAATGTGTTGACGTCAATATATGGTCTATCCTGGAGAATGATATACATGCACTAGAGAATAATATGTATTCTGTTGTTGTGTGAAATATTCTTTATATGTCTGTTAGGTTTCATTGGTGTCCAGTATTTTTCAAGACTTCCATGTCCTTAGTCATCTTCTGTCTAGATGTTCTATCCATTATTGAAAGTGGTGTATTGAAATCTACTATTAATGTAGACATGTCTATTTCTCCCTTCATATCCATCAATATTTACTTCATATATTTTTGGGCACTGCTGTTCAGTGCATATGAATGTTTAATTATTAGGCTGTCTTGTTTTTTTTTTTTTTTTAAGATTTATTTAATTATTTACCCCCACCCCCGGTTGTTTTTGCGATCACTGTCTGCTTTTTGTGTGTGCTTCTCCAGCAACACCAAGAATCTATCCTGGGACCTTCCGGAGTGGAGAGAGGCACTCAGTCTCTTGCACCACTTCACCTCCCTGGTCCGCTGAGTCTCTTATTGTCTCTCTTCTGTGTTTCTTTTTGTTGCGTCATCTTGTTGCGCCAGTTTTCCATGTGGGCCAGCACTCCTGCGCGGACCAGCTCACCTCATGGGCCAGCTTGCTTTTCACCAGGAGGCCCTGGAAATCGAACCCTGGACCTCCTATATGGTAGATGGGAGCCCAATCACTTGAGCCACATCCGCTTCCATCTAACTTAATTTTTTTTTTTAACTTTATTTTGTACATTTAATAATTGAAAATATAAACAATTAAAAATTAAAAAGTAAACCCAGATGATTAAGCACATACATTTCTCAATTAAATGTACTAGATACATATAAAAAAAAATTTGAGTCAATATGTTACACAATATATTTGGCTCATAGTAACACATTCATACAGTATTTGTCCTTTTGTGTCTGACCTGCTTCGCTCAACATAATGTCCTCCAGGTTCATCCATGTTGTCATATGTTTTACAACTTCATTTCTTCTTAACAGCTGCTTAATATTCCATCGTGTGAATAGACCACAATTTGTTTATCCATTTGTCTGTTGATGGACACCTGGGTTGTTTCCAGCTTTTGGCAATCATGAATAATGTTGCTATGAACATCGGTGTGCAAATGTCTGTTCATGTCACTGGTCTCAGTTCTTCTGGGTATATACCTAGTAGTGGTATTGCCGGGTCACGTGACAATTCTATATACAACTTCTTTAGAAACTGCCAAACAGTCCTCCACAGTGGCTATACCATTCTGCATTCCCACCAACAGTGAATAAGTGTTCCTATCTCTCCACATCCTCTCCAAACTTGTAGTTCTCTGTCTTTTTAATACTGGCCATTCTGATAGGTGTGAAATGATATCTCATTGTTGAGCATTACTTCATGTGTTTTTTTGTCATTTGTATTTCTTCTTTGGAGAAATGTCTATTCAAGTCTTTTGCCCATTTTTAAATTGGGTCGTTTGTCTTTTTGTTGAATTGTAACATCTCTTTATATATCCTGGATATTAAACCCTTATCAGATATATGATTTCAAAATATTTTTTCCCATTGAGTTGGCTGCCTTTTAACCCTTTTGACAAAGTCCTATGAGGTACAGAAGTGTTTAATTTTGAGGAGGTCCCATTTATCTGTTTTTTCTTTTGTTGCACATGCTTTGGGTGTAAGGTTCAAGAAACCACCACCTACTACAAGGTCTTAAAGATGTTTCACTACATTGTCTTCTAGTAGTTTCCTGGCTTTTATATTTAGATCTTTGATCCATTTTGAGTTGATTCTTGTTTAGGGGGTGAGATAGTGTCCTCTTTCATTCTTTTGGTTATAGATATCCAGTCTTCCCAACACCATTTGTTGAAAATACTGTTTTGTCCCATTAACATGGACTTGGTAGGTTTGTCAAAAACCAGTTGACTGGGAAGCGGCTGTGGCTCAATCAGTAGGGCTCCCGTTTACCATATGGGAGGCCCCGGGTCTGGTTTCCGGGGCCTCCTGGTGAAGGCAAGCCCGCACGCACGGCGTGGTTAGCTGACCCAGCGAGCACAAGCAGCAAGGGGGGGATAAATGAATAAATAAATAAAATCTTAAAATAAAAAAAAAAATAAAAAAATAAAACCAGTTGACTGTATAGGTACGAGTTTATTTCTGGATTCTCAATTCTATTCCACTGGTAATTGTGTCTATCTTTATGCCAGTACCATGTAGTTTTGACCACTGTGGCAGTTTGATGTAATTATGAATTCCAAAAATATAATTGAATCATGCTTGTAAACTGATCTGTTAATCTGGGCATGATTAGGTTAGGATTAGGGCATTGAGCCCCACCCCTTGGTGGGTGGGGAATTGAATATAAAAGGCAAGGCAAAGGACAGTTGAAGCAGTCTTTTGTGAAGCAGTTTTGATGTTGGAAAGAAGGCCCCAGGAGAAGAAAAGCAAGCCGTTCGCCTGATCGTCTACAGCTAACCTTGTGGAGGAAACAGGAGCTAAGCCCGGAGAGAAACGCAGCCCCGGGAAGAGAGGAACCCCAGAAGTCTGAACCCTGGCAAACACTGGCAGCTGTCTTGCTCTAATACGTGACAATGAACTGTGGTGAGAGAAGAAACTTAATGCTTTATGGCCTAGTATCTGTGGACTTCTGCCCCAAATAAATACCCTTTATAAAAACCAACCTATTTTTGGTATTTTACATTAGCACCCCTTTGGCTGACTAATACAACCACTATAGCTTTGTAATATGTTTCAAGGTCAGGCAGTGAAATTCCTCCCACGTTGCTTTTCTTTTTTAGAATACTTTTGGCTATTCGGGTGCACTTACCCTTCCAAATGAATTTGCTAATTGCCTTCTCTAATTCTGTAAAGTAAGCTGTTGGGATTTTGATTGGTATTGCATTGAATCTATAAATCAGTTTGGGTAGGATTGACATCTTCACGATATTTATTTTTCCAATCCATGAACACGGAATGTGTTTCCATTTGTTTAGGTCTTTTTGAATTTCTTTTAGCATTGTTTTGTAGGTTCTGCATATAGGTTCTGTTCTTGTTTGGTTAAATTAACTCCTAGGTATTTGAGTCTTTTTGTTGCTATTAAAAATGGAATTTTTCCCCTGATTTCCTCCTCAGATTGTTCAGTACTAGTGTACAAAAACATTATTGATTTTTGTGTGTTGATCTTGTATCCTACCACTTTGCTGAACTCATTTAATAGCTCAGATAGCTTTATAGTGGATATTTCAGGATTTTCTAAGTATAGGATCATGTCATCTGCAAACAATGAGAGTTTTACTTCTTCTTTTCCTATTTGGATGCCTTTAATTTTTTTTTTTTTCCTTGTCTAATTGCCCTAGCTAGAACTTCTAGGACAATATTGAATAACAATGGTGACAGTGGGCATCTTGTCTTGTTCCTGATCTTAGAGGGAAAGCTTTCAACCTTTCCCCATTGCGTATGATATTGGCTGTGGGTTTTTCATATATGGTTTTTATCATATTGAGGAATTTTCCTTCTGTTCCTATGTTTTGAAGTGTTTTTATCAAAAAAGGATCCTGGATTTAGTCAAATGCCTTTTCTGCATCGATTGAGATGATCATGTGGTTTTTTCCCTTCAATTTATTAATGTAGTGTATTACATTGATTGATTTTCTTATGTTGAACCAGTCTTGCATACCAAGAATAAATCCCACTTGGTTGTGATGTATAAGTCTTTTGATATGCTGTTGGATTCGATTTGCAAGTATTTTGTTAAAAAATTTTTGCATCTGTGTTCATTAGACAGATTGGCCTGTAATTTTCTTTTCTTGTAGTATCTTTATCTGGCTTTTGTATTAGGGTGATGTTGGCTTCATAAAATGTGTTGGGTAATTTTCCCTCCTCAATTTTTTGGAAGAGTTTAAACAGGATTGGTGTTAATTCTTTTCTAAATGCTTGGTGGAATGCACCTGTGAAGTCATCTGGTCCTGAACTTTTCTTTGCTAGAGTTACTTAATTTTAAAAATAATTTTTTAAAAAAACTTTGATTTGGCTTTATTTTTCTGTATTAGGTATAATTTTGATTCTTGGAGAGAATTTTCTTATTTAGATGAAGAAGAAAAAGAAAAAGCAGAATGGTGAGTATGCAAGCAATTGATAAAGTTGTTTTGTAATTTATTTGGTTATTTGGCATTATTTGTGTTGATGTAAAAATAGACTACATCTATATTCTTTCATATTTTGTCTTTCTATATCCTTTTTAATCAAGTGTTTGATATTTTGAGATCCCTGTCACAGGCTAAGAAAGCCAAGGCCAAACCAGTCATTGAGTTAAGAAATGCTTAAGAAATTACCATAGAATGTAATTGTAATTATAGCTCTATTCAGCAAATTATTCCTTTCTTTTTAGTTGCCTAACAAGTTCTATTTTAGTTTTCCTTGTGTCATTCTTTTGACATGAATGACAAAAAATATTAACCAAAATAATACGAAATAGACTCCCCTTTTAACTAGTGGTAGTAGTGACATAGCATTTTAACCTTCTAAGACATTTAAAATATAAATTTATAAAATTTTACATATTCTAGTCACAGTATCTATTAGCAATAGTTTGTTTCCAATATTTTCTGTTTTATAGTCGTGATGAGAGGAGATGGATTGAAAAGCAAAATAGAGCAACAAGGGCACAAAGAAAAAAAGAAGAAATGAACAGAATAAGAACATTAGTTGGTAAGTATAATTCATTTTTTTTAAGTTCTTTAATTGTATGTTAAAAATTCAAAAGATTAACCTTTTTTCTGGTAGATAATGCATATAGCTGTGATCCAAGGATAAAAAAATTCAAGGAAGAAGAAAAAGCCAAGAAAGAAGCAGAGAAGAAAGCAAAAGCAGAAGCAAAACGGAAGGAACAAGAAGCTAAAGAAAAAGTAAGATGATATTTGTTAAAGTTGGACTTTATTCCTTCATAAAATCTTTGGTCTTCAGACCTATTAAAAAGCTGTAATCAAGAAACAGAGGAGCGAGTGTGGCTCAGTGGTTGAGCACCTGCTTCATGTGTATGAGGTTCCAGGTTCAATCCCCCGTACCTCCTTAAAAAGAAAAAAAAGGGAACAGAGAATGGGTGCTACTCTAAATGAATATTAGTGATAAGTTGGTACAATTGATGGTGAGGGGGATCTTACTTTCTAATAAATGTTTGTAGAGCTTTCCCTTCCCTAAGTCAGCCTTCGGTCTTCAATAAGTTGAAGTGTGTCACCTTTTTTCTAATTTATTCATTATTGAATTTTTAAAATACAAGGTTAGAGCATTTAGAAATTATAGTGGGTTTTTTTGTGTGTTTTTTTTTAATGATTTTATTCCCTATTAAAGCAAAGACAAGCTGAATTAGAAGCTGCTCGGTTAGCTAAGGAGAAAGAAGAAGAGGAAATTAGACAGCAAGCTTTATTGGCAAAGAAGGAAAAAGATATCCAGAAAAAAGCCATTAAAAAGGAAAGGCAAAAACTTCGAAATTCATGCAAGGTAAGTCAGACTGTGATTGAACAAAAACTTGGCACCAAGTAAATCAGGTTGCTGATTGAGCTTTAAAATATTTCCTTTCTTATACTATGCAAATATAATTAAATAATTGTACACTAATTTTATCCCAGTTGTAAATTTATTTTTGTCAAATTATTTTTAACTTTCATGTGTCCATAATTCAGTATACAACTCATCCTTTTTTTCCCTTTAT
Organism: Tolypeutes matacus; assembly: GCA_026826555.1. Lineage (NCBI taxonomy): Eukaryota > Metazoa > Chordata > Mammalia > Cingulata > Chlamyphoridae > Tolypeutes > Tolypeutes matacus. Next base: position 27,544,482 of record JAKSZT010053770.1, read on the forward strand.
AAAAATTTTTTTTAATTTTTTTATTAGAGATGTGGTAGGTTTACAGAAAATAGAGTTCCCATGTACTTACCCTCATCATTAACACTTTGCATTAGTGTGGTGCTTTTGTTACAATTGATGAGAGAATATTATTATAATTGTACTATTAACTGTAGTCCGTATTTTACATTAGGGTTCACTGTGTTGTACAGTTCTGTGGTTGTGTTTTGTTTTTAAAATTTTTATTCTAGTAACATATACCACCTAAAATTTCCTCTTTTTGTCAGGTTCAGATAGTAACTCAGTGGTGTTAATTAGTCACAGTGTTGTGCTACCATCACCATCATACCATTATCAAACCAAAATTGTTCAATATCCTCATATCTGGTCCATATTCAGATTTTCTTGATTACCTCAACAGTATGTTTGTTTTTTATTTCATTTTTTTTCTCAACAATGTTTTAATAGTTGGTTTATTGAAATAAAGATCCAAATAGGGTCGATACAAAGGCTTTAGTTGTTTCCTAATTATGTCTCTTAAGATTCTCTTATTCTGGGAAACGGATGTGGCTCAAGAGGTTCGGCGTCCGTCTACCATATGGAGAGACTGGGGTTCGATCCCCGGTACCTCCCGGTAAAAAAAAAAAAAGATTCTCTTATTCTATAACAGGTCCCAACCATCACCACATTCCCCTGCCCCCATTGCCAGAGATTTGTTGGAGAAACCACCAGATCTTTTTTTTTTTTGGAACTCACCCACATACTGGTTTAGCTGATTGCTTTATAATGGTGGAAAGTTAATTTTTATCTCAGCAAAAAATTTCTTTTAGAAGTTAAACTTGGGTTGTTCTTAAGGATATAAAAAGCTTTCATTTTTATCTAGCCCAAGGGATATAATTTAGGTCAGTACTGGTAGTTTGCATTCAAGTACAATTTTCACTAAAAAATGTTGATTAAAAAAAAACCCCAAAATTTTAAAATATAGTTAGGGAGCAGTATAATTCCTTTTTAAAACAGCACTGAATGAATAAATTAATGAAATTTTGAGCTATAATAGAGACTGCCAGACAGAAAGAATTTACTGTACCATTATAGTTAAATTAGGCAGAATGTTGGTGCTGACTATGTATAGAAAAATTATCTTTCATGTGAAAGTCTTAAGCATTAACGTAAATATTCTAATATATGCTGTCCTAAATATTTAGTTAATAGTTTATTAAAATTAACCTCTATCAGCAGGCTAGAGATTTAATAAAAATACAAACATGTACACTTTGGATGGATTTATGCTTTATTAATATGTATCAATAAAATTGATTTGTTTTTTTAAAAAAAAAACCTTATTTTCAAAAATCAGGCCACATTTAGCCCTGAGGGATATTATTTGCTGACCCTTGTTCTACACAATTTTTTTTAGATTTCCCAGTGGGTTTGGGCCCCACATTACCAACTACAAACCCTTTTTTGTTTTGCTTTTCTTTCTTCTCTATCTCACTTATCCCACCTCTCCATTCCTGCTTCCTGGAATCACCTGCCAAATAAACTGCCTGCCCTCACATCCTTATCTCGGGCTCTGTGAACACTTGACATTTAGCAGACACACGCACCTACTCTATGTTTATTAACAGAAGTAATGGAAGAAGCATAAAGGAAAGAATAAAATATGATTGAATTGTACATTGGCTTTGGTGCCTGGTAGAAATGGATGCTCACTAGAAGGTGATACTAAAGATCAAGCAGCAACTTCAGGACCCAGGTTTGTTCTAAGGGGAGAATAAATTGTATAATTTTTATATTTTGCATCCCATAATCATCAGCTATTTAGGAAGAAACGTATTGCAAAGGAACATCTTTGGTTCATGAAGGATTTCAGGCTGGGAAATAGACTGCTCTCATGTAGATCATTGCTGGTGAAGGGTCCCTGAGCTGATTGCAAGCCATGTGCTTGTCAAGTAGTCCTAGATGACTGCTAAGAGCTGATCTACACACACCCTCAGCGGGGATTTAGAGAACAGTGACAGATGGAGGGCGGGGAGGATTGTGTCAGCTCTGTTTAAAACAAGGAACCACAGAGGAGACTTTTTAATGGTTATTCCAATTGTTTTTTCAGTCCCAACAATAAATACATAAATAAATAAAGCATATTTTTAGGCTTTTGGTAACCGAAAGGAAAATCTAAATTGAAAAAAAAATGAAATATTTTCATCAGATTTCACATGGGTATAAAAAGATTTCAGAATGAGGTAGTATATCAGATTGGTAAAGAATGTGGGCTTGGGACAAGTTGATTTCAAGTTATCCTCCATCTACTACTTATCAGCTGTGGGACCTTCATGAGGTTATCTCAGCTCCTTTAGGACTCAATTTTCTCACCTATAAAATGACTAAAATAATACCTGACCTGTGAAGATTTAATTCATCAAATATCTGCTGAGCATTTGCTATGTGCCAAGCAGTTTTAATTGATGTGAATAAAATGATGGCACAGGCCTTCCCTTCGTGTAATCCACTAGTTAATGCTGGAGATAGACTAGTAAACAGAGAATTCTGATACTTCCACGTTAAAGGCACCAACAAGGTAGCAAAGGAGGCTTTCTGAATGTAGTAGGACTTACCTACCCTGGTAAGTAAGGATTAGAATAGAGAGATATTGTATTAGCCAAAGGGTTGCTGATAAAAAACACCAGAAATCTATTGGCTTTTATGAAGGGTATTTATTTGGCCTAGAAGCTTACAGTTACCAGGCTATATAAGTTACTTCACCGAAGTCTGTTTCCACGTGTTGGAGCAAGATGGCTGCTGACATCTGCCAAGAGTTCAGGCTTCCTGGGTTCTTCTCTTCCCGGGGCTTGTTTCCCTCTGGGCGCAGCTGCCCTGCTCTCGCCACAAGGCCAGCTGTAGACTATCAGGCGACTGGCTCTATCTCCCTCCCCGGGGCTCCATTCTCTCCGGACTCAGCTGCTCTGTTCCTCTGTGTGGTTACTTCCCAGGCTCCAGCTCAAAACTCCCATCTCTGCGGTACGGTTTCTCTGTGAGTCCCCACCCCCTTAATGTCCTACTGATGTGGCCCAACCAAAGCCCTAATCATAATTTAATCACACCCAGGTACAGACCAGTGAACAAACATAATCCAATATCTGTTTTTGGAATTCATAAACAATGCCAAACTGCCATAGATATCAAGGAGCATTGTGAGATGCTCCCCCTTCCTGTGAACTGGCATGTTGTATTATTTATCTTGAGCATTCTCAACAGCTGGTTGGCTGTCTATTTATCAATGGCAACTATTTGCTGGCTGAAAATCAGAAGCAATAATATTCATCTGACCAGTTTTCTCTTAAAGCCATTTCCATGATGATTATGATGATGATGTGACTCAATATTTTATTTCAGTTATTCCTAATAACAAATTTGAAGAAATAAAAATATTTGAAATACAAAAAAAACACAAAAAATAAATAAATAGAGAAATGAAGTTTAGTGAACCAGAGGCAGCTGAAGAGGTAAGCAGGAGCCAGGTCTCAAAAGACATTATGTCTTCTTGTTAAAGAGTTTAAACCTGATCCTGAGTTGTTTTGGGTCAGGAAGCTGAGAGTGGGGGAGACCAGTTAGAACTCTTGCTATAATCCAGATGAGAGAAGATTTTGGCCTGAACTAAGATATAGATGGTGGGACTGGAAGAAGTTAGATGAAATAAAGAGTTATTTAGAAGGCAGAATAGGCTTTTGCCTGTTGGTTATTACTTGTATGTTAGAGATAGTGGAGGAATGAGGGTTTATATATATGTTGGTTTCTTGCATGGAATACTGGATAGAGAATGCTAATACCTCCTGTTGCTTAACACACTATATTATCTTTTAATTTATCATTTCAGGTTTCCAGTGGAGTTTACAGTTTAGCACACACTGGAAAGAACAGGCAGCCTAACAAAGGATTTTAATTTTAATGATTGTATAGACTTTGGAACCCTAAGTGGTTCTATGAAGCATCATTCTGACTTATAACAGCCAAAGGTCTTCCACACCATCTTCTTTTTTGTTTTGCTTCTCTGTCCTCTTGGCAATGCCTTTTATGTCTAGCTGGTCAGGGAAAGCTTGACAAGTAGCCTGGGTTGTTGTTAATTGTTTATGTTCAACTCAAGAACCTCTGAAAAGTTTGTGCTTAGAAATTGTTTATGGATGTATTCTTTAAAAAAAAAAAAAAAAAAAAAGTTTTATTGAGATATATTCACATACTGTACAATCCATCCAAAGTGCACCATCAGTGGTTTTTAGTATAGTCACAGTGTTGCACATTCATTACCATAAAAAATTTTAGAACAATTCATTACTCCAAAAAGAAAAACTACACACACCTTAGCAGTCACCTCTCAATCCCTCTATCCTTCCCCAGCACTATATAACCACTAATCTAATTCCATCTATATAAATTGATTTATATTTACATTTTATATAAATGGAATCATACAATATGTAGTACTTTGTGTCTGGTTTCTTTCACTTAGCGTAATGTTTTTTGTTTTTTTTTTTAATTGGGTCGATTGTCTTTTTATTGTTGAGTTGTAGCATCTCTTTATACATCTTGGATATTAAATCCTTAACAGACATGTGATTTCCAAATATTTTCTTTCATTGAGTTGGCTGCCTCTTCACCCTTTTGACAGAGTCATTTGAGGTGCAAAAGTATTTCATTTTGAGGATGTCCTATTTATCTGTTTTTTCTTTTGTTGGTCATGCTTTCAGTGCAAGGTCCAAGAAACCAACACCTACCACAAGATCTTGAAGATGTTTCCCTACATTTTCTTCTAATAGTTTTATGGTCCCGGCTTTTATATTTAGGTCTCTGATCCATTTTTAATTGATTCTTGTATAGGGAGTGAGATAGGTATCCTTGTTCATTCTTTTGGTTATGGATAGCCATTTCTCCCAGCACCATTTGTTGAAGAGACAGTTTTGTCCCAGTAATATAGACTCAGTAGGTTTATCAAAAACCAGTTGGCCATAGAGGTGAGGAATTTTTTCTGGACTCTCAATTCTATTCCACTGATTGATGTGTCTATCTTTATACTAGTACCATGCTGTTTTTACGACTGTAGCTTTGTAATATTTTTCAAGGTCAGGCAGTGTGAGTCCTCCCAATTCATTCTTCTTTTTTAGGGTGTTTTTGGCTATTTGGTGCCCTCCCTTTTCTTTCCAAATGAATTTGGTAATTGCCTTTTCTATTTCTGTAAAGTAGGCTGTTAGAATTTTGATTGGTATTGCATTGAATCTATAAATCATTTGGGTAGGGTTGACATCATCATGATATTTAGTCTTCCACTTCATGAACACAGAATGTCTTTACATTTGTTTAGGTCTACTTTGATTTCTTTTAGTATTGTTTTGTAGTTTTTTGCATATAGGTTCTCTGAACTTCTTTGGTTAAATTGATTCCTAGGTATTTGAGTATTTTTGTAGCTATTGTAGTGGAATTTTTTCCCCTGATTTCCTCCTCAGATTGTTCAGTACTAGAGTACAGAAACATTACTGATTTTTGCATGTTGGTTTTTTGTTTGTTTGTTTGTTTGTTTGTTTGTTTGTTTGTTTTTAAGATTTTATCTATTTATTCATTTATCTCCCCCTTGCTGCTTACGCTCGCTGGGTCAGCCAACTGCGCCATGTGGGCGGGCCTGCCCTCACCAGGAGGCCCCGGGAACCGAACCCGGGGCCTCCCATATGGCAAACGGGAGCCCTACTGACTGAGCCACAGCCGCTTCCCTGCATGTTGCTTTTGTATCCTACAATTTTGCTGAACTTATTAGCTCAAGTAGCTTTGTTGTAGACATTTCAGAATTTTCTAAATATAGAATCTTGTTATCTGTGAATGAGTTTTACTTCTTTTCCTCTTTGAATGCCTTCTATTTATTTTTTTCTTGTGTAATTAATTACTCTAGCTAGAACTTATAGCACAACGTTGAATAACAGTGGTGACAGTGGGCATCCTTGTCTTGTTCCCAATCTTAAGAGGGAAAACTTTCAACCTTTCCCATTGAATACAATGCTGGCTGTGGGTTTTTCATATATGTCCTTTATCATATTGAGGAATGTTCCTTCTATTCCTATCTTTTGGAAGGGTTTTTATCAAGAAAGGATGATGGATTTTGTTAAATGCCTTTTCTGCATTGATTGACATGATCATGTGTTTTTTTTTTTTTCCTTCAGTTGTTAATGTGGTATATTACATTAATTGATTTTCTTATGTTGAGCCACCCTTGCATACCAGTAATAAATCCCACTCAGTCATGGTGTATAAATCTTTTGATAGGCTGTTGTATTCGATTTGCAAGTATTTGAGAATTTTTGCATCTATGTTCATTAGACAGATTGGTCTATCATTTATTTTCTTTAAGTATCTCTATCTAGCTTTGGTATTAGGGTGATGTTGGCTTCATAAAATGTGTTAGGTAATTTTCCCACCTCTTCAGTTTTTTGGAAGAGTTTAAACAGGATTAGTGTTAATTCTTCTTGAAATGCTTGGTGTAGAATTCACCTGTGAAGCCATGTGGTCTGGACTTTTCTTTGTTGGGAGGTTTTCTTTTTTTTAATATATATATATATATATATATATTATTTATTTATCCACCCCTCCCCACTTCCCACCCCCTCGCTTGCTGTGTCCATTCGCTTGGTGATCTTCTCATTTTTCTCCTCCACGCTTCACCGGAGTTCGATCCTAGGAACCTCTGATGTGGCAGAGAGGCACCCTGTCACTTGCACCACCTCAATTCCTGATTTCTGACTCTTCCCTGTATCTCTCTCGTTGCGTCATCATCTTGCTGTTTGCCTGCTCACCTTTTTTTTTTTTTTACGAGGAGGTCCTGGGGATCAAACCTGGTCCTCCCATATGGTAGATGGATACCCAACCACTTGAGCCACATCTGCTTCCCTGTTGGGAGATTTTTATGACTGTTTCAATCTCTTTAAATGGGATTGGTTTGTTGAGTTCTTGTATTTCTTGTAGAGTCAATGTAGGTAGACTGTGCTTTCTAAGAATTTGTCCATTTCATCTAGGTTGTCTTGTTTGTTGGCATACAGTATCTCATAATATATCTTGTGATCCTTTTTATTGCTGTGGGAATCAGTTGTAATGTCCCCCTTTCATTTCTGATTTTATATGAATCTTCTTTTTATTTCTTTGTTAATCTAGCTAAAGGTTTGTCAATTTTATTGATTTTCTCAAAGAACCAGCTTTTGGTTTTGTTGATTTTCTCTATTGTTTTGTTGTTGTTGTTCTCAATTTCCTTTCTTTCTGCTCTAATCTTTCTTTCTACTTGCTTTGGGATTGGTTTGCTGTTCTTTTTCTAGTTTCTCCAGTTGTTCAGGTAGATCTTTCATTTTAGCTTTTCTTTTAATATAGGTATTTAGAGCTACCGATTTCCCTCTCAGCACTGCCTTCGCCGTACTCCCATAAGTTTTGATAACTTGTGTTCTCATTCTCATTTGTCTTAATATATCTGCTAATTTCACTTAAAATATCCTCTTTGACCCATTGATCATTTAGGAGTGTGTTGTTCAGCCTCCACACATTTGTGATTTTACCTCTTTCCTGTCTATTATTGATTTCCAATTCCATTCCATTATGATCTAAAAGCGTGCATTGTATAATTTCAAATTTTAAAATATTTATTGGGACCTGCCTTGTGACTCAACATGTGATCTGTCCTGGAGAAAGATCCATGACCACTTGATGCACTGTTCTGTGTATGTCTCTCAGGTCTAGCTCATTTATCATATTGTTCAAGTTCACTGTTTCCTTGTTGGTCTTCTGTCTAGATGTTCTATCTATTGGTGTGAGTGGTATGTTGAAGTCTCCAACTATTATTGTAAAGATGTCTATTTCTCCCTTCAGTTTTGTCAGAGTTGGCATCATGTATTTTGGGACACCCTGGTGAGGTGCATAGATATTTATGACAGTTATTTCTTCTTGGTGGACTGTCCCTTTTATTAATATATAATGGCTTTCTGTATCTCTTGTAACTTTTTTGCATTTACAGTCTTTGGTATAGCTAATCCTCCTTTTTTGGTTACTGTTTGTGTGGAGTATCTTTTTCCAACCTTTCACTTTCAGCTGGTTTGTATCACTGGGTCTAAAGTGAGTCTCTCAGAGGCAGCATATGGATGGCTCATGTTTTTTTATCCATTCTGATATTGGGAGTATAATTATTAACATTCATTGATATTACTGTAACTGCATTTTTTACTTCCAGTATTTTATTCTTTGGTCTTCAAATATCATCTTATTTTCATCTGTCCTTTTACTATCTTGGATATCCTTTTTGCTATTCTTGCCTTCTGTACTTTCCTCCAAGCCTCTCTCTCCTGTTTTTTTCTTTCAGGCTGTAAGCCTCCCTTTAATGCTCCCTGCAGGGGCAGATTCTTTTTTACAAACTCTCTTAGTTTGTGTTTATTTGGGAATATTTTAAACTTACCTTCATTTTGAAGGGCAATTTTGCTGGATAAAGAATTCTTGGCTGGCAATTTTTCTCTTCCAATATCCTAATTATATCATAACACTCTTCTCTCCTCCATGGTTTCTGATGAGAAATCCACACCAAAACTTACTGGGTGTCCCTTTGTATGTTATGGCTTACTTCTCCCTTGATGCTCTGAATTTTCTTTTATCTTTGACATTTGACATTTTGAGTAATATGTGTCTTGGAGTAGGTCTATTCAGATTCATTATAATTGGGGTACACTGCACTTCTTGGACATGTAAATTCATTTCTTCTATGAGCGTTGGGAAATTTTCAGCTATTATTTCCTCAAACACTCTTTCTACCCTTTCTCTTCTCCTTCTGGAACTCCCATGACACATATGTTGTTGCACTTGTTATCATTCAACTCCCTGAACCCCTGCTCAAATTTTTCCATTCTTTTATCTTTCTGGTCTTCTGTCTCTTCAATTTCAGATATTAAGTCTTCTGCATTACTTATTCTTTCTTCTATCATTTTGACTCTGCTGTTATATGCCTCTAATGTTTTTGGGTTTGTTTGTTTTTTTGTGGTTTTTTTGAGGAACCAGGACCCGGGGTTGAACCCACGACTTCATATGTGGGAACCTGGCACTAAACCACTGAGTCACACCAGTTCCCCTGAGTTGGTTTTTTGTTTTGTTTTGTTTTGCTTGTTTGTTTGTTTAGGAGGCACCAGAGCTGAATCCAGGACCTCCCATGTAGGAAGCAGGCACTCAATGGCTCAAGCCACATCTGCTCCCTCTAATTGTGTTCTTTATCTCACCTATTGGGTCTTTGATTCTCATAAGCTATTATTTTTCTATTCTGGTTTTAAAATTCTTTGTGCTCACCCAGTGTCTTCTTAATGTCCTTTTTCTCTTTAGCCATATTGTCTTTCAACTCATTAATTTTATTTTGGAGATTTCTTTGAACTCGATTAGTTGTCTCAAATCTGTGTCTCATCTGGAGCTTTGATATATTCCTTTGCTTGCACCATTACTTCCATTTTTTTAGTATGGCTTGTAATTTTTTGTTTCTGTTTAGGCATCTGATTATGATGGTGAGTTTACCCTGATGCTCAATTTCTCTTGTGTAGTGACTTAGTAGCAGGAGGCTGTGTGTTACTGCCATTGTTTATTCAGTCTGTTCTAGGTCTTTAGGATTATCCTTTTTAGTTGCTTAAATCTGGACCTTGGACTCAGTTACAGGTTGCAGACCCAATTCCAATGGCCATAGGCTGGGAGGCTGTGAAGGCCCGAAAAAGCCTCTATTATTTACTTTTAATTTCCTGACATGTACTTCCTGGGTTTGCCAGCCGATGGCCCTCTCTGACAGCCTACGTGATTCAAAGCATGGTTGCTCCAACACTGACAGCAACAATGTGACAGAGTATCCTACCTTGAGGCTATTCAGAGCCTTGCAAATCAAATTTTCTTGGAGGCTTTTCTCCAACCTTTGACGGCAGCCGCTTCCCTTTCCCTTTCCATTCTCCCCCACATCCTCACCAACCAGTTCCAATCAGTAGGGAGGGTGATTGAGAGGGTTGGATATCTTTAGTCCCCTGCCAGCTCCCAGAGCAGTGGCGCAGCCCTACCTGTCCTGGAAGTGCTCTTGGGACACAACAGACCAAATTTGTTGGCCAAAAACTGAATCAGCCTTAGGCTCGTCCTGGGGAGGTGGATCCCTGCAGCCTCTCTGTCGATAGCTGCTGGCCTCAATTCAAAGCTGTCTCAGAGGGTGGGAGAGGGGTGCCAGCAGCTGCTTCGGTGCTTCTACTCAGTCTTTCCATCGAGATTCTCTTCTGGGTGGTGTCCAGTATTACCCTGATGTCCTAAACTCTAGAACATTTTTTCCAGGCTGTTTCTGCCTGTCCTCTAGCCATTTTTTTGGGAGAGAAGTGAGTCCTGTCTCTCTGTAATCCACCATCTTCCTAGATGTCCTGGATGTACTCCTGAGTGTCAGTAGATAAAAGATGAAAATGTCTGTGTTTGTGCTTCTAGACGTGGAATCACTTTTCTGACAATGAGGTGGAGCGGGTAAAAATGATGGAAGAAGTGGAAAAGCTTTGTGATCGGCTTGAACTAGCAAGGTATACCTATGAAATTGCTTAATGAAGTCTTCTGTTGTGCTTAGGGTTCCAATCCATTTGTTCCATCCATTTGCTTTTCTTTAGCTTACAGTGCCTCAATGAAACACTCACATCGTCTACAAAAGAAGTAGGAAAGGCTGCTCTGGAAAAACAGGTAATGGAAAAAGACATCCCTTTTTAGCATTAATTCTCCTTATATTATCACTTCTACCTCTCTCTTACCCCAACTCATATATAGGCTACTAATAAGGGCAAAGAGTCTTATTCCTCTTTGTGTCCCATCCCTCCCACAGTGCTTTGCTTTATGATAAGTGTTATTGTCCAATTAAGTTGGATTTGGTGTGTATGACCATGTAACTACACATTACTTACCATGTGTAGTGTTTATGATATTTACCATTTTAATTGTAATTTTTACAAAATCATTGTTAGAAAATAATAATTATTTATTCCTTGAGCACTTTCATAGGATAAAACATTTAGAAACTGAAGAGATCTTTGTCCTTCTAGTCTTGACCTTTTACTTTACAAATGAGGAAACAGGCCCAGAATTCAATTCAGTTCAACAGTTTTTAGTACCTACTAAATGTCTGGCAATTGCCTAAGTGCTTTTGGAGAAATCCTTGATGCTATTTCTGTCATGCTGAAGATAAAAGGCTTTTGGATCAAAAGATGGAGTGCCCACAGTAAATGTTGTAGGTTAGACAGAGAAGTGCCAGCTCCAGTCCAAGTGGTTAGGGAAAGCTCAGTGAAAGGTTTGATCTGGCCTTTAAAGGAGGTAGTGTTAAAATGAAAGAAAGGGGAGAGCATTCCAAGTCAGGGAAACAGCATGAACTCTTAAAATAGAGGTAGAAGTAGAACATTACAGGGAAAACTAGTGGGAAGAGGAGATTGGTTAGGAAAAACAGAGCTAAATTAAAGGAAGTTTTTAATACCGTATTAACCAATTTCCATGACTAGGTGTTCTGAGTAGCAGAGGGTCAACATTGTACTATTACTCTGGTATTTTTGAGAAGGTTGCATTAGACAGGTATGACTAGTTGTAAGAATCACACTCTTAAGGACTTGAAGGTGGCAATGGGAATTTTTTTAAAAAACTTCAAAGTCAGAAGCATTGGAACTTCGTGACTGACTGTATCTTAAGGGACTGTAGGGCAGAAATGAGTCAAAGATGATTCCAGTGGACAACTGGCAAAAGCAACAAGGGCAAGTAAAGGTTTTCTTTTTTTTAATAGATGTCACCTGTGCATATTTGAAGGTAAACTGGTAGGGACAATGTAAAGAGTAAAATTTGAAAATAAAACATAGGCCACTTTGCTATTACTTTACCTTTCTGCAGGGAAGAAATGAGATTATTTGCTAAAGGGTGGATATGACAGGTGTGAAATGGCCTAGTGGCTCAATCACCCAGTGACAGCAGGCTTTCCAATCAGTGTCCAAGGCATATTATAGAAGTTGCATGACATGAATGCAGGGCAGGTCAGGCCAGGCCATGAGTGGTTCTTGATTCCTCAAGCAGAGTTATGCAGCCTGGAAGCCAGAATGATGAAAAGCCAAAGTGAAAAGCTGATGCTGGTTTTAGAGTTGGTCTGGGAGGAATCTATGGTCAGAGAGACAATAATACTGAGAGAGAGCACCACAGAGCACCAGCCATTAAAGCAGTATAGAGTAGCAAGATGCTTTAAGTCCCTGACTTACCTATGATATTTGTGTAGATAGAAGAAATAAATGAGCAAATTAGAAAAGAGAAAGAGGAAGCTGAGGCTCGTATGCGACAAGCATCTAGGAATGCAGAGAAATCAATTGGTGGAGGTGGAAATGGCAGTAAAAATTGGTCCGAAGATGATCTGCAGTTACTAATTAAAGCTGTGAACCTCTTCCCTGCTGGAACAAATTCAAGGTACTGGTTTTAACTAAACTTCAACACATATTGAAGTCTGAGGATAGTATAGACGAGTACCTACATAGCAGTACTGGTTACAGCTAATACTTCCAGAGATATGCTTGAGTCTAGACAGACTACCTTCCACTAAATCTTGAGCCACAGTGCAAAGTGTGAAAAGCAAAGTTCATTTTGAATCTGCTCATCTTACCAGTTACACTGACACACACACACACACACACACACAGCAAGATGCTTCATCAATTTCTCAGGAAATTAAGCATCCTGAGGTATAATCCTTGGCTGAAATGTTTACTGCTTCTGTCATGGCTTATTCTAGGGACTAGGTTTTGTGTTCTGTAGTTTCCTTTTAGCAGTGGAGACCACCTAATCCTTGTTTCCCAACTTAAACCAGGGCTTACTTCAAAGCTAGAGTCCATCCATTTTGAGTTGTTGTCCTCATTCTACACGTGAGGAAACTAAATGTTTTCAGAATGATTTCTCTTTCCTTAAGAAAGAGAATATATTAAAATGGTGGTATATAGAATGTGTGCGGTTTTATTTCTGTTAATTTGACCACAGAATCTATATTAACCAAGATTATATACAGATGATTTAAACATGAAATACAAAAATAGTCCCGGCAACTAGTAATTAAAGTAGTACCACAGTTAGACCACCAAGTTGGAGCTCATTCTGTAGATATTACAGCTATCCCTTTTGCGGTAAAAATACAAGGGTAGTTCTGGCTTTTGGTTTTGTTTTGTTTTCCTTAACCATTATTGGTTGCTGTAGATGGGAAGTTATTGCCAACTACATGAATATACATTCTTCTTCTGGAATCAAGAGAACTGCGAAAGATGTTATTGGCAAAGCAAAGAGTCTTCAAAAACTTGGTGAGTTACGGTTTTGAGAAATGTTTCTTTGTACTTATTTTAAAAATAAAAACAGGGAAGTAGATGTAGCTCAGTGGTTGAGCATCTGCTTCCCATGTACGAGGTCCCTGGTTCAATCCCCGGTGCCTACTTTAAAAAAATAATAATCCATGCAGTTTAATGAAAGATAGATGATATATAAAATAAAATGTATTAAAATTTTTCATTCTTCAGATCCTCATCAAAAAGATGACATAAACAGAAAGGCTTTTGATAAATTTAAGAAAGAACATGGAGTGGTGCCCCAAGCAGACAATGCCACACCTTCAGAAAGATTTGAAGGTAAATTTTATATTCCTATAAATATGAAATGCTAGCCAAGTATCCAGGTTACATGAAGATTTACAGTGTGTGTAGGGGTCTGTGATCAGAATGATTGGAATTAAAATGTTTAGCAGATTGGAAAACATACAGCAAAGCATTTTCAAAACAATTATAGATTTACTTTAACACCATTAATAAATAGAGATTTACAGCTCTACCATTGGTCAAGATGCTATTAGGGGGAGGAAATGTGGTGGTATGTTTTGTTTTTGATTTGCTAGGTTTTACAAATCATTGTTAAAAGATATAATTGGAACAAATGGAGGAATGTGAATTTATATTGATTTGAATTGTCTAGGTAATAGTATGTTATCCATTTTGATTTCCTGATTTTGAAAAATATACTGTAATTGTATAAGAAAATGTCCTTGCTTTTAAGGAAAAACATGCTGAAATATTTATGGGCATTATGTCTGCAACTTATTCTCAGATGGTTCAGGAAAAAAGTGTTATATCTAAATATATATATAGAGAGAAAGAGAATAAACAAATAAGATTTTCACATATGGGAATCTGGGTAGAGAACACAGGAATTCTTTATTCTCTGTATACCTGTTTTAGTTTGCCAAAGGGGTGCCCCCAGAAATCTGTCAGCTTTTATAAAGGAGATTTATTTGGGGCAAACAGTTCCAAGGCCATGAAAAGTCCAAACCAAGGTACCAAAGTCAGCTACTGTTGATCTTGGCGTGTTGCAATGTGGTGAAGCAAGATGGCCACTGATCTCTGTGGAAGCTTCAGCCTTCTCATCCAGAATCTATTGTCTTTTAGAGCTCAGCTTTGAGCAACTAGGCATAGGGCTTGTCTCTTTCTCAGCTTCCTATATCAGTCTCAACTCTTCTGCTCTCTTCCCAAGTTCAACCTTAAGCTACCAGGCATATAACAGGGCTAGTGTCCTCTTAAGCTGCCCTGTGGACCCAGACTCTCAGGGGCTTCGTGTTTAAGCGATCCTTTCCTTCACATGGCAGGATCAAACGTGGTGGCTTTCTTTTTTTTTTTTTTTTTTTTTTAAGATTTTATTTATTTATTCATTTATCCCCCCCTTGCTGCCCGCGCTCGCCGGGTCAGCCAACCACGCCGTACGGGCGGGCCCGCCCTCACCAGGAGGCCCCGGGAACCGAACCCGGGGCCTCCCATATGGCAAACGGGAGCCCCACTGATTGAGCCACAGCCGCTTCCCATGGTGGCTTTCTTTTTCCTCTGTCTGTCCCTGTGCCATTTATATTAGACCCAGCAAGGGGGCAGGGACTCAACCTAAGTCACACACCTCACTAAGGTAGTTGAATCAGAAAGCTCCAAAGCAATCCTCTATCAAGCAATCCAATCAAAGTCCTCTCAACTGAATTTAATGCAATCAAAAAGATATCACACCCAGGGGAATAGTTTAGTTTGCAAACAATCTTTCTCTTTTGGGGATTCATAAAATGATTAATAAAATAATCTAACTGCAAGTCTCAAATTATTTCACATTATTTCAAAATAAAGTTAAAAGCTTGGGTGCTAACATAGTCTTGGGTGATAATGCTAATTTGATACTCTGGACCAGTGTTTTTATTGGGCATGAACAGAATGTATCAGAAAGCATCATATGTAGGGTGGGTATTATTTTATGAAATTTGCACTCGTGTGTGTCTGTGTTTTGAGAAAAGTATTTTTCTTCTAAGTTTCTGACAAAAATTTGAAAAAACTACTCTGAGAGGTAACTTCATGCATTTGTGAGCCATCAGTACTGTTTCCCCTAAATGAATCTAATCTTAAATATGCTTTCCATATTACAGTTCCAAATACATGTCTTGCATTAACTAATAGCTCTGACTACATGATAACCTGTTTCTGTGCTCTAACAGTCCCTGTTTTACCTGGATTCTTGGTCTGGTTTATGATGCCTAAAATATAAAACTTAAAATAATGTCCTATAGAAGAATCAGGGGTGACTTGCTTGTCTAGGCTAGGCATTATTTTGGCTCTTTACATAAATATAAGTAATAAAGGGGAAGTTCTAGAACACATGAGGGAGGGCAGTTTTTAAAGGAATTTATTCTACTGCTCCTTTATGACCTCTGTAAATCATACAACATTCAATATTAGTATACTATAAGCCCCATCTTGTGTGGAACTTGCTTCCATTTTGGAGTCAGGGTCTCATCAAGCCAAAATTTTTGTAACTGTTAGGCAGCTCTTTTCCCTCTCCTTAAGAAACTAGATTAGGAATTTTAAATGTTTTTAGGCCCAGGTGTCAAACTTGCTAAATTATTTAAATCTGTTTTTTTTAAAGTGGTGAGTATATTAGGTTGTTAGAGACCAACAATATAAGGCAGAATAAAAATAAACTGCTAATTTATACTGCATTTTTTCTGGGATGTGAACTATCCTCATTTTCCTCTTTCATTAACATTTGTATATAGGATCTCAGATTTGAATGGGCACTTACCAAGTTACCTGTGCACCCAAAAGACTCATCTGGGAAGGTGTTTCAAGACAATTTTCTACCAATAAAAGGATAAGATTTTCAAGTAAAAATTTTTCTTAAACAGGACCATGCTCAGATTCCACCCCTTGGACAACAGAAGAACAGAAGCTTTTGGAACAAGCTTTGAAAACATATCCAGTAAATACACCTGAAAGATGGGAAAAAATAGCAGAAACAGTGCCTGGCAGGACAAAGAAGGACTGTATGAAACGATATAAGGTACTATATTTTTTTTATAGATTCGATTATTGTTTAAATTGTAATTTATGTTGTAGTTGGCATTTTGATTACTTCTATTGGGTAGTAATATCTAATACATTTTTGTGTAAGTAGTCATGGGGCCACCATCATTACAACTTTAGAAACTTTTTCAAAAATGAAATCTTTCTTGCATTGGCAATTAAATCAGCCTGACTTATCTTAATTATATCCATCCAATTTTAATTTTTTTATGTATATACCATACTAGAAACATCCATTTGAAAATTCTGGAAACTTCTTAGTTTAAAAAGTTCAAATAACACTTTTCTTCCTTCCTAGGAACTCGTCGAAATGGTAAAAGCAAAGAAAGCTGCTCAAGAGCAAGTGCTGAATGCAAGTAGAGCCAAGAAATGACAATCTTTGTTGTGTGTGCATTTTTATAATAAAAATGAAAACATTGTACAAATTTTCATTCTTAAAATTACACTTAATTTGAAAAGTATGTTACTCCCAACATAGTTTCTCTGAACACAAAGATCAACTATTAGTCAAAATAAGCTACATTAGTTGTCTTATCCTTTGAAAGCTTAAGAAAATATTTCACTTCTAAATATACACGTTAATGTGTATTTTTTCCTTTATGGATTGGTAGTTTAAATCTTGCAGATCTCTGTTCATCTTAACTATGTATATTCAAAACATTTGTAATTAAGAGCATTTTAATCATGAAGCCAGCACATGTTACTGCGAATCTGGTTAAAAGCTGGTAGTTGCTCAACGGGACCTAAGGATTAAAAAGAAGATAGTTGAAACTATGAATTAAAAGAAAAGTACTTGCCCAACTTTCTACTTAGGAGAAAAGGAGCCAGGCTTACCAACAGCAGCAAGAGCTGGACTCTTATCATAAATATATTTGGTGCATACTTCTCGAACTATCTCAGCATCTACAGCCTGAAATAGGGAAGATATTAGTATTCACAGCTTTTAATAGTAAAGACAAATTCTGTACCTGCAACTTTTAAACACATTTAAAAACTAAAGCAGGATTTAGGATCCATATTTTTCAGCTTCTGAAGCAAGAATACTTGTATCAAAAAGCTATTACAGGGTCGGATGTGGCTCAACTGGTTGGGCGTCCGTCTCCCATGTGGAGAGACCAGGGTTCGATCCCTGGGACCTCCCGGTAAAAAAAAAAAAAAAAAAGCTATTACACAAGACCCAATAATATCTAAGGACTACTTACATCAATTCTTGCTTCAAGCTCAGGGATGGGAATTCTTCTATTATAACATAACATTTGCCTGCCAATATCTTCACAGATTGGAGTAGAACCTGTTTAAAGAGAAGGAAAAAAAATACTGGAATAATATAGATCAACCATATGAAATATAACTTAGGCTTTTATTCTTACCATCAAGTTGCAACAACATGTTTGTTTTCAGAAGATTTTTGGCTCGTGCTACTTCACTTTCAGTGACACTTGTACAGAGTCGCTTCCTAAAAAGTATTTGGAAAAAATGGATGTTATTACCAAGTAGTTGGAAAATGTTATCATGTCTTGTGCATTAATGACCTAAAACGATATGATACTATATTCTACATATCATACCACAATGTGTAAGAGATTATGATTTAAGGTTACCAATTTAGATGAATTTACTAATGATTCCAATAGTTAAGCAGAAACTAGAATATTACTGGTTTTGTACTTTCCTTGGTATTAATTTCTTAAAAATTATATAAATTTGTCTAAATACTGATTATTAGGCAGAGGTTCAATACAGTGCAAAAACAGACTGACCACATTTTTAAAAATGCTATAATCATTGTGAGGCATTGCGAATCCCCATCTTTTAGTGTCGGAGACACTAAGAAATAGGAGTCAGGTGGATCATTAATTTCTCAAAAGAATCCAGTTGATGCTAACAAACTTAATAAGTAATTACCCCCCAGTTGACTAGATTTAGAAAGCTGTAACCCATTTAAGAATGGTAGAGGAAAAAAAAACAGAATTTTCCAAGGAGCTCTCTCTCTCTTGCCTCTGACTTAAGATAATAGTTTTGATTAAACACTACATTTTTCTCTTAGCAATGACAACATCAGATTTACTTGCATTACACTGGCTTTCGTATATATTTTTCTTTTCCAAATAACTTCTACTTTACAAACATTTTCTACTTGATCTTATTACTGAAGTAATCCACTTTTGAAAGATTAAAAACTTTTTGTAGTGTAAGCCATTTATGAGGCTTTGAAGAAGTATCGCTTAAATTATAAACCTTCTAAGACAAGGGGACCCCATTTTCTAGATCAGAAATACTGTCTGCAGAGTAGTATTTGAGAATTCAGGGATTTCCTAAAGGCCAAGTTTCAATTGATAAGAGTGTGGGAAAGAAGAGAAACAAATATATGGGGTAGGAGGAAATAATTACCAATCACTCCTATCAACTCTTCCACACATGCAGATCTAGCTGAAAGAGCAGAAGTAACCATACAATACATGCCTGACAATGGCTCCCATCCATCATTAGACAATTTTAAGATTTGACTAGAAATAAAACGTGATCTTTAAAAGCAGGGCAAATGCTTGATTAAATGTCAAAACATAACCATCATCAACACATTAAGTTGTTTTTTTTTTTTTAAGATTTATTTATTTACTTCATCCATTTTAAACTCCCCCTTCCCCATTTGCTGTTTTTTTGTGTCCATTTGCTGGGCAATTCTCTGTGTCTGTTTCCTGCCATCTCTTCTCATCCTCCTCCTCCAATCTTCACCAGGATTCGTTCCTGGAGACCTCTGATGTAGGAGAGAGGTGTTCTGCCACCTGCGCCACCTAGGCTCCTGGTTTTCGGAGCTTTCCAAGCATCTCGTCTTGTCTCTCCCCTGCGTCTGTCTCCTGTTACGTCATCATCTTGCTGCATGGCTCCCGGGGCCTGGTGGCTCACCAGCACACAGAGCCTGGCAGCCCATGCGCCTTCTATATATATATATTTTATTTTACTGGGAGGTCCCGGGGATCGAACCCATGTCCCTCCATATGGCAGAATGACGCCCAACCATTTGAGCCACATCCGCCCCGCCACATTAAGCTTTTAAAAGAGGAATCCTAGGCAAAATTTAAATTTCTCAAAGCTATTTCCTCACCATTCCTTCTGAACAACGTGTAGCATGTCTGCAACTGTGGCTGGTTCACAAACCATGTAGAGTCCCCACAATCCTGTATCTGTGTAGGAAGTGTTG
Source organism: Tolypeutes matacus (assembly GCA_026826555.1). Classification (NCBI taxonomy): domain Eukaryota; kingdom Metazoa; phylum Chordata; class Mammalia; order Cingulata; family Chlamyphoridae; genus Tolypeutes; species Tolypeutes matacus. The sequence continues at coordinate 27,564,093 of JAKSZT010053770.1, forward strand.
AAAGACTGGAAACTATGGCAGAGATTGCCATGGCAGGTAAGCTGGGCCAGCTTGCTGGATAAATTCTGTAAGGGGGGGAAAAAAAAAAAAGTCTGAGAGAACAGTATATAAATGTTTCCAAAATACCAGGAAGAAAAATGAGATATGTGCCAAATAGAGAATATCCTAAGAAGCTGAATTCCGAAAATTCTCCAGCAACATCTCAAAATTCAATTAAACTAAGTATTATCTCACTGGCTCAATGCATCCCCAGAGAAATTCATAATGTAAAAGCAATGAATTCTTGTAAACAATGAAGCAGCTTTCCCAACTTTTAGAACAATGTACTATCAATGCAATTTTTAGGACTTTGGGTAAATTATACTGTACATGAAGCCTATGCTATTTATATAAAATGTATTTTGGAAAACATCTTTTGAATATGGACAAATGGGTATACTTTTTATTTTGAAATAATTTATCCAAATTCCCTAATAACTTATTTTTCCACATTTCTTTGTCATTCTCTTTACACCTTTTTTTTTTTTTTTTTTTACTGTTTGAGAAATAAGTTGCCCCTAAACACTTTAGTGTGCCGTTCCTGAAAAATAAGTTAATTTTCTTTTTTAACCTCAGTACATTAAAATCTGAATATTAACATCTATAAAGTTTTATTAACTAATTCTTCCTGCCCTTATTCAATTTTGCTTGTTATCCCACTTAATATTAACTTTATGATAAAAGAAAAAAAAATTTTTTTCTGGTCCATGATCCAATCCAGGATCAGTTTATATTTTAAAAGTCAAAATTCATGGTACAGAGCCCCATGTTGCCATTTTTAAAAAGTAAAATTCTTACAGAGTACTTGTATTTGGAAAACACGATAATGGAAAATTACTTTAAAAATTACCGTTTAAACTTACCATTCCTCCTCCAAAAGAGCGATCCCAGTTGCCAATCAGTGTGTTTGCAACCATGAGAGAGATTGTATCTGGATGTGCCCAACCAACAGCTTCAACAGCTATTGCAAGGTGTGCCAGAGGCATCTTATCATCCCTCACACGAATCTAGTCAAGATAACCATTACACAACATGCTTAACAAGAAAGAAACATTCACCCATCACATTAATTGCAATGTTAAAATGCTCACCATGACTCTGCTTTACAACTGTTAGGCCTGCATTACATTGCATAGTTTAATCTAGAATTAAAGAAGACTTTCACCAAAAGATCTCCAACTGAAATATCGCAGACTTAGCTACCAGATGGTTATCTGATCAAACAGGGTTGCATTATTTCACTGGTAGCAATCAATCCTCTGTCAGTCTGAAATTTTCTATCTAAATTTAAACCAATATTGGCCTTACAGGAGATCTTTGTACTGCAAATGCTACAGTTCCATATGGCTGCCAACATCAGACCTCATTCCAGGATACTACTATGATCAACTCCCAATTGTGGCAAACCATCTAAGCTTCTTACAAGGCTTCAAGCTATAGCTGACAAGTAGCAGAATGACAAGAACAGCTACCTCCAGAAGTGAAATATGGACAGAACTTGGTGAAGAGTAAACCTGATGTGGAAGTCAATCAAAATTTGAGGTTTTTTTTTTTTTTTTTTTTTTTTTAATTAAAGGTTACTTTTCTACCTTACAATATATAAATGGGCATAGAAAGAAAAAGCACAAAAAGACAAAATTATAAAACCACTTTTTTAAAGCCTTGCTTTCTTAGGAAAGAGAAATGAAGTAGATGGTTAATGTTATTTTCTTTTACTATCTCCTTTTACTGTTTCCATTTAAGTCTTCCATTTTACTCCTATTAGAAATAGGCACATCTTGTACACTCATTTGTAAATACAAGAAACCCAAAGTCCAAATACTAATTTAGGAGGTTGCCCTACCTCACTTCCTGTGAATTTGCAGGGAGGCAGAGCTGGCATTTCTCCCTTGTGTGGGGACAGGGAGTCACCGAAATGAAACTTTGCTAACTCAAGCAGTTCACCATGGGAAACTCCTAAATTGAATGAAAATATTTTTCACATTTATGTACTAGCAGTAAAATCACAATCAGACAACTAATTGCCAATACTTTAGTTTACAATAAATTATAAGTGATGTGGTATGAGTTACACATGAATGTTATTACACAGAAACACATTCATTAAAAGCCATTTAAGAGGAAATCACAGCACACTCATTTGCTTAATGTTTTAAAGCTTGGGATTACACAGCTTTCTGTGTAAGCAACAGTTTTCATCAATATACCAATGTTTTCACAGCTAAGGATAATAAGACAGCTTGAAAATACCACTTTCCATACAAAATCATGTTGTATTAAGTTATAAGTTCAAGAATACAAACTAGCCAAAAAGATAATTTTCAGGGTATTATTTTTTAAAGTAGAAAATACAAATATGAGCTGTATCCCATTTAATAGAACTTGAATATGTAGGTATGTTTCATGCTTGTGATCAAAACTCAGGAACAAAGTAGTTTCAACTAAATTTCTGAATAAATCTGTGGTTCTCCAAGCCCTCACTATTTGCCATCTAAAACTTAGTAGGTAATTACTTTGATTCTATATCTCTTACTATCCAAACACAGGAACCAAATAGATTCAGCCAGTGAAGAATTCTTAAATAAAAACCTACAAAGCAATTCAGGCTTTTGCAAGTGCTTTAAAAAATATTTGCCCCAAGATTTCTTTAAATGAAACATTCTAGTGTAATATGAAAGCCCAATGTACCCCCATATTTTCCAAACAAATCTTGTAAAACAAGACATAAAACTGTATGTTGTCTACAGTACCACCACGTAGGAGAGCCAGAGAATGACGAGACAGAATGACCATGGTGGTACAAGGAAGGCAGAAGCAGAGACTGAAAACTGAATGTGTATACAGTTATCACCTGACAGCAACAGCTTCCACTAATTTATCATCTTCACTAACCAGCCTTCCTAGTTTCGGCACATCAGATATTCAGTTCCTGCTCCAACACTACCTCTACTTACTTCCATTCAAAAGACAGGGATTTATCATTAATGTACCAATAGGACAAAACACTTTCATTAATCTATGAAATGCCATCAACTATAAGATATCCCAATTTCAGCAAAATCAAAATGTGAAAACATGCATCTCAGAAGCCGTAATAAAATCCACTGTCTCCATGTGTCAACAATGGCAAAGACATGCCAGACACCTTGGTTGTTGATGCCCCATTGAACATAGTTCTTCCCCTTTCCAGGGCAGTTTCAAATGCCTTACCCTCAGTCAACACTAGCCATTTCAAAAACAGCCTATCCACTGGAGAATTTCAGGGTGCACTACTGCCATACAAATGTAACATGATTTAGCTGACGGCCACGAGAAAGAACACGTTTGAAATGTTTAACTTTAGTCATCTGCTTCCCTACCCCTAAGTTATCAACTCAGAAGCCTATCCATGACAACTACAATTTTAATTTTTTATTACAATTTCTAAAGAGAAAAATTTAATTTGTAAGAACACAAGGGAACACTCCAGCTATCTTCACTTTGCTCTAAAAAAAAGGAAACTGGAACCAACAAAAATTGTTTGCTTAAATTCAGAATGCCAGGAAATCAGGCAGTATCTGATATGATTTTTTTTTATTTACTGGTTTCAAACACCTACCCAAGGAAGCCTTCTGATGCCCCTTGAATGTTCGAATTCCCCTTACATATTCCCATGGCTTCCTCAGTGCTTCCCCTTCTCGTCAATTAATAGGTCTTTTGAATAAATGCATGGACAAATAAAAGAATAAAGGAACAACATACCCATTCCACACCTGGACAAGGATGAAGTAGGTTCTCAAGAGTAATTTAAAATCTCAAGAGATTTATAACCTCTAGGACACTATTTTCCAACCATAACTTATCCCAGTTCAATCATTTGTTCTCTTCTTACAAATTAATTCCACCATGTATGTACACTTATGTATTGGAGGATTCATAAGTTTTTTTTATAAATGAAACTTATTAAAGAGAAAATAGAGGGAAAGTCTGGTTCCAGTGCTCCACATTCCCCTTACACAGTATACTTCAATAATTTCCTCTGTTAATAAAGTCTTAAGATATCTACTAATAGAATCAAACTGTTAAGATCAAAATGAAAAATAACTCCAACAAGTATATTTAAAACATGTATAGGGGGAAGCGGCTGTGGCTCAATCAGTGGGGCTCCCGTTTACCATATGGGGGGCCCCGGGTTCGGTTCCCGGGGCCTCCTGGTGAGGGCGGGCCCGCCCGCACGGCGTGGTTGGCTGACCCAGCGAGCACAGGCAGCAAGGGGGGGATAAATGAATAAATAAAATCTTTAAAAAATAAAATAAAATAAAATAAAACATGTATAGAAATTTAAATTGACTAACCTCCAGCAGCAGCAAGCACTATTCTTGGACCCTTATAATGTGTGGTTATATAGTCCACTAAGTCTTTACGATTTATAGATCTGTAAATGGAATAAGTAAAGCAATCTTAAAAGGAAACAAAGTACCGATCATTACATAATATATATGAAATCAAACTGGACATTAAAGCTATTCTAAGAGTTAAATGCAATCAGAAATAGGTCATAGGCAACAAGTATCAAAGAACTTCAACTCTTTTACAACAAGGAAAAAGACAGATTTGACATCATCACTTATTTATTCTAGAAGTAGCTATGAGCCCAAACACCTGGAAGTTAGGTGGGGATAAAGTATAGCTAACTATAATTTCATTCAGGTTATCAAGGGGAAAAGTTACCTTTTTTTTTTTTAAACCGGGAGGTCCCAGGGATCAAACCCAGGTCCCTCCATATGGGAGATGAACACCCAACCATTTGAGCCACATCCGCCCCCGAAAAGTTACTTTTTGAAATGTACTTTTTGAATGTTTGTGAATGATAATTTTTAAAACTCATACATTTTTCTCAAAAAAAAAAAAAAAAAATCTGAGAACTGATTTTACCTACTTGATATTTTCAGTTGGTCCCAAAATTGTCCGTCCAAGTGCAGTATTTTGGTAAGCTGTGGCATGAAGATAATCAAAAACAACTTCTTGTAAATTAGTCTCAACTTCTTGCATCTCTCTAAGGATTACTCCACGCTCACGTTCAATCTCTGCTTCTCCCAATGTACTGTTTTGTATAATGTCTGCAAGAATTTCTACAGCTAATTGAAAATAAAACATAAGAAGAAAGGCTAAGTCAAGAATCTTAACTTACACTATTAAAATATATTAAACTAGCACCAGAAACCATGATAATGTTACTGGGCCCATGGCTCAGATTTCAGCAAATAACAGGGACAATCCTAAAGACCTAGAACAGGTTGGACCAAGAATCAAAGAACGGCAGTAAACACACAGACTCCCACCGCTAAATCCTTACGAAAAAAAGAGAAATTGAGCATCCGAGTAAACTCACCGTCCTAATCAGATAGCTAGACATCAACAAAACATTACAAACCATACTAAGAAAATGGAAGACATGGCTCAAGCAAAGGAATATATCAAAGCCCCAGAAGAAGGCAAATGATCATCTCAACTGATGTAGAAAAGGCATTTGACAAAATCCAGCATCCTTTCTTTATAAAAACACTTCCAAAGATAGGAATACAAGTAAAATTCCATAATACCCACTGTCACCAATGTTATTCAATATTGTACTTGAAGTTCTAGCTAGAACAAATTATGCAAATATATATATATATGAAGACATTCAAAGAGGAAGAAGTAAAACTCACTATTCACAGATGATATGATCCTATATTTAGAAAACTCTGAAATGTCTATGACAAAGCTACTTGACTTAATAAATGATTCAGCAAAGTGGTAGGATAGAAGATCAACACACAAAAATCAGTAATGTTTCTGTACACTAGTACTGAAGAATCTGGGGCGAAATCCATTTACAATAGCTACTACAAAAAGACTTAAATACCTGGAATCAATTTAACCAAAGTAATACAGGACCTATACACAGAAAACTACAAAACAATACTAAAAGAAATCAAGAAAGACCTAAACAAATAGGAAGACATTCCATGTTCATGGATCAGAAGACTAAATATTGTGATGATGTCAATCTTACCCTAAGTGATATATAGATTCAATGCAATACCAATCAAAATTCCAAAAAGCCTACTTTACAGAAATGGAAAAGGCAGTTACCAAATTTATTTGGAAGACAAAGGACATCTGAATAGCTAAAAAAGAAGAGCAAATTGGGAGGACTTTCACTGCCTGACCTTGAAATATTATAAGGCTACAGCAGTCAAACAGCATGGTATTGGCATTAAGATAGACACACTGATCAGTGGAATAAAATTGAGAGTCCAGGAAAAAACCCTCACCTCTACAGCCAACTAGTTTTTGACAAACCTACCAACCAACTAGTTTTTGACAAACCTACCAAGTTCATGTTTCCAGGACAAAACAGTCTCTTCAACAAATGGTGTTGAGAGAACTGGATATACATAACCAAAAGAATGAAAGAGGACCCCTATCTCACTCCCTATACAAGAATCAACTCAAAATGCATCAAAGACCTAAATATAAAAGCCAGAACCATAAAATTTCTACAAGAAAAGGTAGAAAAACATCTTAAAGACCTTGTGATAGGTGGTGGTTTCTTGAACCTTACACCCAAAGTACGTGCAACAAAAGAAATAATAGATAAATGGGCCCTCCTCAAAATTAAACACTTGCACCTCAAATGACTTTGTCAAAAGGGGGAAATACGGCTGACTCAATGGGAGAAAATATTTGGAAATCACATATATGATACGGGTTTAATATCTATCATATATTAAAAAATAACAGTAAAAAACAGCTGAAATTGAAGAGAGAGAAAAACTGAGAGAGAAAAGAATGGAAAAAATTGAGCAGAGGCTCAGGGAGTTGAATAACACCACAAAGTGCAAGAAAATACATGGTATGGGAGTTTCAAAAGGAGAAGTGAATGGAAAAGGGGCACATAGAGTATCTGAGGAAATAATGGCTGTAAAACATATCCCAACTCTCATGAAAGAAATGAATTTAATATGTCCAAGAAATGCAGTGTACCCCAATTAGAATGAATCCAAACAGACTTACTCCAAGACACACATTACTCAGAATGTCAAATTCCAAAAAGAAAATTCTGAAAGCAGCAAGGGAGAAGCAAACCATCACATTCAAGGAAGACCTAGTGTAGATTTCTCATCAGAAACCATGGAGTCAAGAAGAGAGTGGCATGATCCAATTAGGATAGTGAAAGAGAAAAATTGCCAACTGAGAATTCTTTATCCAGCAAAACTGTCCTTCAAATATGAAGGTGAATTTAAAATATTCACAAACAAACACAAACTAAGAGAGTTTATAAAAACGAATGCGCCTTTGCAGGAAACATTAAAGGGAGCCTTACAGCCTGAAAGAAAAAGACAGGTGAGAAAGGCTTGGAGGAGAATGTAGAAGGCAAGAATAGCAGAAAGGATAAATAAAGGAGAAAAAGACAGATGAAATAAGATATGATATATGAAAGCCAAAGAATAAAACAAGGGAAGTAAATAATTCATTTAGAGTAATATCATTGAATATGAATGAATTAAACTCCCTGATCAAAAGATATAGACCGACAGAAAGGATAAAAAAAAAACATGAGCCATCCATATGCTGCATACAAGAGACTCACCTTAGAGCTAGGTATCCAAATCAGCTGAAAGTGTAAGGTTGGAAAAAGATACACAGGTGAATTCTACCAACCATTTCAAGAAGAATTAATACCAATCCTGTTCAAACTTTTCCAAAACACTGTAAAGGAGGGAAAATTATCTAACACATTTTATGATGCCAACATTACCCTAATACCAAAGCCAGATAAAGATACTGCAAGAAAAGAAAATTACAGACCAATCTGTCTAATGAACATAGGTGCAAAAATTCTCAATACTTGCAAATAGAATCCAACAGCATATTAAAAAATTATACACCACAACAAGTGAAATTTATTCCTGGTATTCAAGGGTGGTTCAATACAAAAAAGCAATTAACATGCATTTTCACCACCAGTCAGAGCCCAAACCATCCTCCTCTGTGGACCTCCAGCCAGGAGAGGGCACAAAACCACCTTTTCTGAGTAAACCACACCGAAAACACCTCGAAGTTCATCCCCAGCGACCTAGGTGCCCTGTCCACAGGGAGGAGAAACGCTTCATTCCTACAGACCCACGGGGAGATGCGGTGGCATTGGGATTCCTCAGGCACATCCACAAATGGAAAAGCTAATCAAATTGATTGGAAGAGTTATTGTTCCTGAATTTTCAAAACCAACTTGAAAAAAGGAAAGTTTATTATAACAGGGATCCAAAACTTAATGAAAAAGCAAAAGAGATGCATCTCAGATAAGGTCCACCTGTGGCTGCTTGCACAACTGTGATGTCCTGGTAACCTGAGTGGAATTGGCTGCCTTGAGGAGATGAACCTCTATAGAGATCAAGGATTCATCATGACAATATTTCACTGCAGTATCCTATGTCAGGGATAAACACCCTTGAGTAAAAGAATGTCCCCAGTGGCCACTCCTCTTCTTCTGAAAGAAAATTTCTACTCCTCATTGAGTAGCAGGAAACAAATACCAAAGGCATTGAACTAAAAACAGGGAATGAAATGATCAAGAACAATTGTACTGCAGAGGAAAAACTGAAAAAACAGAATGAAATTCTCCTAAGGTGCACATCTTCCCTTCTTCTGTGATGAATTTCAACTTTGTCCAAGAGAATAATCCAAGATGTTGAATAAAATATTCTCTTCAGACTGGCCCTGATATAATTACACCTCTGAACAAAGAAGCCCATTTTCTCTTACAAGGAAATGTAGCCTTCTGCTTCATCTTGTTACTGCATGTACAGTCCTTTACCACAGGCACCAAGCATGGGCTCCACAACAAGAGGCTATCCACTACCACTAGGTCTTTTATACTTAGAGAGGGGAAGTCACTGACTGGCTTCAATGCTTCAAAGGATAGACTGACTCTCTTGTTAGCGGCTAATGCAGCTGGTGACTTTAATTTAAGCTACTGCTCATTCACCATTCTGAAAAACTTAGGGCCCTTAGTAATTATGCTAAATCCACCCTGCTTGTGCTTTATAAATGGACAAAAAAGCCTGGATGAGAAAAAAATCTGTTTACAACACAGTTTACTGAATATATTAAGCCCTCTGTTGAGATCTACTGCTCAGAAATGATTCATTTCAAAATATTATTGCTCATAGACAACTACGAAAGTCCTAGATGGCATATTCTTCCAAATATAAGGCTGCTTTATATATATTGAAAATCTGTTGTTTGGTGTACCCACATTCAACAATTCATTAGTTAGACCTTCTGGGTAACTTGGTGCAGCTTCTACATTAGCCTTTTTTGCTTCTCCTTACACTTTTATGTTGTGGAAACAACTTCTTTCCTTAAACCTCAGGAACCAACCTCTGCTAGTTTCACACTTTTCTTCTGCAGCCTCCTCACCTCTCTAAGCCTTCACTGAATTGAAGAGTTAGGGCCTTGCTCTGGACCAGGTTTGGCTTAGGGGAGTGTTTTGACTGGTTTGATCTTCTGTCTAAACCCCTAAAACTTTCTCCATATCAGAAATAAAGTTGTTTCACTTTCTTAAAAAAAAAAAAAAAGGAAAAAGCAATTAACATAATATATGACATTAACAAATTGAAAGAAAAAAACCACATCAATGCAGAAAAGCATTCAACAAAATCCAGCATCCTTTCTTGATAAGAACACTTCCAAAGATAGGAATAAAAGGAAAATTCCTCAATATGATAAAGGGCATATATGAAAAACCCACAGCCAGCATTGTACGCAATGGGGAAAGGCTGAAAGCTTTCTAGGATCAGGAACAAGACAAGAATGCCCACTGTCACCACTGTTATTCAACACTGTGCTAGAAGTTCTAGCTAGAGTAATTAATTAGACAAGGAAAAAAAAAAAAAAAGGCCTCCAAATTGGAAAAGAGGAAGTAATATAGATGACATGATCCTATATTTAGAAAATTCTGAAATGTCTACAACAAAGCTACTTGAGCTAATAAACGATTCAGCAAAGTGGCAGAATACAAGATGAACACACAAGAATCAGTAATGTTTCAGTACACTAGTACTGACCAATCTGAGGAGGAAATCAGGAAAAAATTCCATTTACAATAGCAACAAAAAGACTCAAATACCTAGAAGTCGATTTAATCAAAGATCAGAAACTATAGGCAGAAAACTACAAAACAATGCTGAAAGAAATCAATGAAGACCTAAACAAATGGAAAGACATTCTGTGTTCATGGATAGAAGATAGGCTCCACATCCTCTCTAACACTTGTAGTTCTCTGTCTTTTTAATAGTGGCCATTCTAATAGGTGTGAAATGATATCTCATAGCTTTGATTTGCATTTTGCTAACCGCTAGGGATGAACATTTTTTCATATGTTTTTTTGCCATTTCTATTCTTCTTTGGACAAATGTCTACTCATGTCTTTTGCCCAATTTTAAATTGGGTTGTTAGTCTTTTTATTGTTGAGTTGTAGCATCTCTTTATAGATCATGAATATTAAACCCTTTTCAGATATGTGACTTCCAAATAATTTATTTCATTTATGTACAAGCAGTGGGCTTTTTTGTTTTATTTGGACTGCTGGTTTGCTATTTTCTGTTTGGCAAAGCAACCTATTGCAGTCTGAAGACATGCATCTGAGTCCACCATAAGCTACTCACTATCTATGGGTTCTGTGCAAGTCAGAGTCAGGGCTTTAATTTCTACAACTGCAGAATGGAGGTACCTACCCTGCCCACATCAGATCAAATGAGATAACATATATAAGTACTTGTGTAAAGTGCCATTCAAATGTTATTAATGACAGCCTATTAGAAATTCAAAATGTTAAAGAAATGAATTTAACTAAAAAGGACCTTAAAGCTTAATAATTTCATTAATTATCACTAAAACTGCTAAATTTTTATAAATTCTTCCACTGGTAAAATGCTTTTTTTTGTAATATCCCTTCAAGAAATTCAAAACACACTACAAACTATGTTATGTTGTCAAAATAATTTTCAAGGGAAGCGGCTGTGGCTCAATCAGTAGGGCTCCCGTTTACCATATGGGAGGCCCCGGATTCGGTTCCCGGGGCCTCCTGGTGAAGGCAAGCCCGCCCGCACGGCGTGGTTAGCTGACCCAGCGAGCACAAGCAGCAAGGGGGGGATAAATGAATAAATAAATAAAATCTTTAAAAAATAATAATAATAATTTTCAACTCTACAAACTAAAGCCTCTATTTTATTTTATTGCTATTAAAAACAATTGGTAATGCATCTCTGACAGACCTGGAGCAGTTGATGTCTGCTGCTAAGGTTTCCACTACAGATGCAAGAAAAAGGTCCTCGCGCTTTCTGTCTGTCTGGTTGTGGCAGCCAAGATTGAATGGGGGAATACAGAAAATACAGGGAGGGGGAAATAATCTTCGCAACTCAGGAAAAACTGCCTTTTTACTCCACAAAAGGAATCTCTTTGAGGTTTGGGTTTACACGAGAAGTGTTAAAGACTATGTCCCCTACACTCATGCCTTCTGATTAAAGTTTTAATGACTTTGAAAAAAAAATAATAATAAATAAATAAATAAAAATAAAAACAATTGGTCAATAATCTTATAAGTAAATATTTGCTTATTTTGCTCAGGACCAACAGTATTTGTATAAAACAGGGAATAAAAATGACTAAAAATGTTTTACTACGTAAGTATGGTTCTGGAGGAAGTAGGCTTGAATTAAGGCTAGAATCTGGTTTACACAAATCTTCAAGCCTGTAAATACTAGATATCATTTGTCATATTTAAAGAATTCATAAAAACAGCTGCCTCTTTCCCCAGAGTTTGGTTCCCTTCTTCATAATATTGGGGGTTACTCTTTCACAACAGACATAATAAAACTGCAATAAATTATCTCTGAATCCCTAGTGAAAATCACATATTTGCAGTATAAATAACAGTACCTCTTGGCAAATCTTTAGAGAATGCTTTGGCATAATATACAGTCTGCTCTCTGGAGGTATAGGCGTTGAGATGAGCACCCATGTTTTCAATCTCAAGCTCCAGATCCAACTGGGATCTCTTTTTGGTGCCCTAAAATAAAAAAGGGGGAAAAATACCTTCTTTTATCTGTCATCTGTTCTAAACACTTAGATAATTAATCTAGAGGACATAAGTCTATGTCAGTTTCATTCATGAAGCCAAATTCGTTTTCTAGGGTATATCAGGCTTCAGAAATGGTATATAATCAGACAACCCTTACTTCCCAAGAAAAAATTCCTTGTTTCAACTTTACAAAGCAAATATCAATAATACTATGTCCTGGGGAAAAAAAAGATTATTTTTTAAACTATTTAAGAGTGGTTCCCCTTGACTTTAAAGAGTGAGATTTTGTGTTTACTGCCTCTTAAAGAAAATAAAATTTGTAAAATAAATTTTACAACTTGCCTTGAAAGCCATATGTTCCAGAAAGTGAGCTGTTCCATTGTTCTTCTCATTTTCATATCGACTTCCAGCATCAATCCACAACCCAACCTTAATATAATCCAGGAACAATTAAATAAAACATCACTTTATTTTCCTTTTTTTTTGGGGGGGGGGGGTAATTGGGGGGATAGAGAAGTGGTCTCCTTCCACCTCCTGACAAACTTTACATTCTTAATACTAAGGTTTTCTTGACCTGTGTGAATTGATAGTTCATTTCTATGGATTTTTAAATTTTGATCATCAGGTACCACTGAGTGCTATAAACATCTTCCCAACTTCACCCAGGACCCAGAACTTAGCCCAACTTGTTGCTACAGTCAAGAAACAGCTATCTTATAAAAAAACATCAAAATCTGTCAGAAAACCTATATTCAAACCCTAGCTCTGTCATGAAATAACTGTGTGACCTCGGACAAAACCATTTAACTCCTCTGAACCTGGTTGCTCAACTGTAAAACGGGTAACAATGCGTACCACAAAGAATTGTTTTAAAGATCAAAGAAGATTATATGTAAAAATACCTGGCACAGAGTAGCCCAGCAAATATATCTTCCATTATTATCAGTACTATTAATAATATATAATAGGCTACAAAACCAGATGTAAACACTGAAACAGGGTACACATGCACTAACCATGTACAAATCACTGGAAGAAAGGTCTCAAACATGAGACATCTGTCAAATCAAAATAACTATCACCATTTTTCAATCACCAGGCAATTAAAGTCCTGGAAGAGTTCAAGATTTAAAAGAACAATTTCCTTAGGAGAAATCACTCAAACAGAGAAGGTTGTTTGAGGCACTTACCGTGCAAGTGGAGAGCCCAGAGTCTTCAGAGGCCACTCTGAGTCCATTTTCTAAACATGTTACTCGTGTTTCAGGAATATTCAGAACAACTCGTGTAGCTGCCTGTGTACTTTTCAATCGGTTCCCTCCAAAGTACAACTGTGGGGAGAGGGGGAGATACTTTACTATTCTGATATCGAGTGTTGATTAGAAAACCCAAATCTATCTCAAAGAGACTCTTTCTAAAATGTACTCTTTCCTCCTTAAAATAGGTTCCATTAGGAGCCACCCATTTGCCTGGCCTAGGAACCTTCCTTAACCAACTACTCTCCTAAAAGCCAGCAACAGGACTATAATAAAAACGCACTTCCCTTAGGGAAGATGAACTGTTATTATCATTATCCAGAGAGATACTCTATTTCAGTATCTCTCCTAGAAATGTTTCATATTCATTACAGCACAAAGAATCAGAAGGAAAAAAAGCCAAGAAAAGGGCAAGAAAAATATAAAAATACAATCACACGACATGGAAAGGAGAACTGGGCTTTCACTGTTTAAGAAAAACAAGATTTTGGGGGAAAAAAGAGAGAAAAGGGAGGAAAGGAAGAAGGGCAGATTCTCGAGATAAACTCCCTGGTTGATGATCTGTTGACTATGAACTATTTACAGTTTTGCTTTTCCTTTATACATATGTTAAGGTCACACATTCCTTATAGAAAGCTATGGACTCTTTCGCATAAAAGACATATACAGACAAAATTTTACTTTAGCTATCCCGGCGTTCGCAAGAAAGCCCATTCATGAGCTAAGAATGAAGCAGCTCAGTTTTAGGTAAAAGCACAACTCGGGTGTGGTAACTACTTCATTTATTATTTTTCCGAAATTCGCAACCACTGTGCCTTTAGTGGTAAACGTTCACTCTTTATAATGACTCATCAGCAACCGAGTGGGAGAGGCGGGGGCGATGACCAAGGTCTCCCCACATGTCATTAGAAGGTCACATGCGGCGATTTACCAAAACCAGCCCAGGTCCAGTCACAGTTTAGGGACTCCAGATATTCTGGAGCCCCGCGTATCCGCGACGAGAAGGCCCAGCCTGACAGGCAACCGGCAGGAAGCACGCGACTCAACTCCGCCGCGCGGGGTCAGGCGAGAGAAACCCGGCTTCCCGAACCCAGAGCCGGGAAGAGAAGGCGGAGCCCCTGCCTCCCCCACCTTCCTGGTCCCGGGCGGCCCCGCGACAAGCGGAGGGAAACTCACCCGCCCCGCGGCGCCTCGGCACAGAAGCTTCTCAGTTAAATGGCAGAACCGCCGCGTAGCCGCGGGCAACAGTACAGCTCGTACAGCTGCCCCGGCGGCCATCTCCGCTAAGAATACATGAAGAATGTGCTTCCGGGGTAGTGACCCGATGTCCCGGAGGTGGAGGCACGGCTCTCCTTTGTGGCCATGCTGAGCACGACACGCCTCCGAAATTGTCGTGGGAAGATTAGAATGCTGGGCGTGATCCTAAGCGGTCTACATCAAATGACACGAATAAATTATGCTTATCAACCGCTGAAGGCTTGTAAGGCACAAATGTGGAGGAGTTAAAAGTAACTTGGAGCCCACGCTAATTGGAAAAAAACAGTCTCTTCAACAAATGGTGATGGAAGAACTGGATATCTATAACCAAAAGAATGAAAAAAAAAAAAAAAAAAAAACAATGAAAGAGGACCCCTATCTCAGCTCCCTCTACAAGAATCAAGATCTAAATATAAAAGCCAGGACCATAAAACTACTAGAAGAAAATGTAGGGATTCATCTTCAATGCCTTGTAGTAGGTGGTGGTTTCTTGGACCTTACAGCCAAAGCACGTGCAACAGAAGAAAAAACAGATAAATGGGACATCCTCATAATTAAACACTTTTGCACCTCACAGGACTTTGTCAGAAGGGTGAAAAGGCAGCCAACTTAATGGGAAAAATATTTGGAAATCACATATCTGATAAGGGTTTAATATCCAGGATATATAAAGAGATGTTACAACTCAACAATAAAAAGACAAACGACCCAATTAAAAAATGGGCGAAAGACTTGAATAGACATTTCTCCAAAGAAGAAATACAAATGGCAAAAAAAACACATGAAGAAATGCCCAACATCACTCATGATTAGGGAAATGCAAATCAAAACTACAATGAGTTATCATTTCACACCTATCAGAATGGCCACTATTAAAAAGACAGAGAACTACAAGTGTTGAAGAGGATGTGGAGAGATAGGAACACTTACTCATTGTTGGTGGGAATGCAGAATGGTACAACCACTATGGAGGACTGTTTGGTAGTTCCTAAAGAAGTTGAATATAGACTTGCCACGTGACCCTGCAATACCACTACTGGGTATATACCCAGAAGAACTGAGAGCAGTGACACGAACAGACATCTGCACACCGATGTTCATAGCAACATTCACCATTGCCAAAAGTTGGAAACAACCCAGGTGTCCATCAACAGAAGAATGGATAAACAAACTGTGGTCTATTCACACGATGGAATATTATGCAGCAGTAAGAAGAAATGAAGTCGTAAAGCATATGACAACATGGATGAACGTGGAGGACATTATGTTGAATGAAGCAAGCCAGATACAAAAGGACAAATACTGTATGAATGCGTTACTATGAACCAAATATATTGTGTAACATATTGTTTGATTTAAAAAAATTATATGTATTCATTACATTTAATTGAGAAATGTTTATATTTTAAAAATATATATATATGGCTCACATACAAATAAAAGATGGGAAGTGGATGTGCCTCAAGCATTTGAGCGCCTGCCTACCACATGGGAGGTCCTGGGTTTGGTTCCCAGTGCCTCCTAGAGAAGATGAGCAAAATAACAAGCTGGCCCAATGGGCTTGCCTGGTGAGCTGACATCAACAAGATGACGCAAAGGAGAGGCACAGTGAGAGAGACAACAAAGCAGGGAGTGGAAGTGGCTCAAGCAATTGAGTGCCTTTCTCCCACATGGGAGGTCCCAGGTTTGGGTCCTGGTGCCTCCTAAAGCAAAGACGAGCAGACACAGAGAACACACAGCAAATGGACATAGTGAACAGAGAGTGAGCCCAAATAATGGGGGGAGAATAAATAAATCTAAAAGATCCCATGATCCACTCCATTTCTGGCAGGAAAAGTCTCCATTTGACATTGTTTAGAGTATTGACGTCCCCTGGTACATCACTAGCTTTCACTGCTAACACATTCCAAGGGCCAAGAAGTCTTCCTATCTCTTCTACCAAAAATAGTTATAGCTAAAACATTAATACTACTAATTCCTTATAGTTTGATTCAGTAACAAGTCCAAGGTCACACAATAACACTCATTCATAAGGCTGGAACCTGGTAAATCCAACACAAAATACTGCTCATAAATTTTTCTCCCCAGCAAATGCTATGTGCAAAATTAAGGGGCATTGTATACTTTGGCTTTTTTTTTGTTTTTTGTTTTTTTTAAAGATTTATTTTTTATTTATTTATCCATCCCCCCCCTTGCTGCTTGTGCTTGCTGTGTCCATTTGCTTTGCGTTTTTCTATGTTTGCTTGTTTCCCTTTGTTGTGTCATCTTGCTGTGCCAGCTCACCATGCCCATGCAGGCTGTCCTCAGCTCACCACGCCGCAGGCCGGCTTGCCTTCACCAGGAGGCCCCAGGAACCGAACCAGGGGCCTCCCATATGGTAAACGGGAGCCCAACCAATTGAGCCACAGCCACTTCCCGCATTGTATACTTTGCATGAACTGTATGCTTTATTAATATGTATCAATAAAATTGATTTTTTTTTTTTAATTAAGGGGAAAGAGTAGTTTCTCGTCCAATTCCCCCTCCCAATTTTCATTTCAGAGTTAAAATGCGGAGAAGGTCTAGACCTTGATTTTGCAATCTAGAGATCAGGTCTTAATGAAGCACAAGGAAGAATATGGAAGCTCAGAAGGACATGCGTCTTAAATCAGGAATTGGGAAACCTACACTTATTGAAGAAGGTAGCATTTGTTTTGAGTTTTGAAAGATGTAGAAGTAGAGATAAGAAAAGGCATTCTAACCTGGGGGCCCTGTTTCAGCAGACTGTGAATGAAAACCACCAGGAAAAGATAAGCAGCTAGCCTTTGGGTAGAGGGTGATCTGCTATAAAAAAAAATTTTTTTTAATTAAAAAAAGTAACTCGGTGCAACATGTCAGTTCCATTGGCAGCTGGAATTGATTGGAAAAGAGAAATAGATTCATAACTCACTGCCCGTAAAAGAAGTATTTAGTGGGAGAGACAGGTGTGGTGAAAGGTGAAAGTGTATTCCGTGTTGACCCCTATTCACTCTTCAAACCTTTGCACTCTGGCTCTCCATTCCGGTCCACAGGAATTGCTCTTGGTAAAGTCAACAATTGCTGAAAGATGGACATTTTTACAGACCTTTACTTACAATCCTATAGGCAGGATTTGACATTGTTGACCTCATTGAAATTCTCTTTTTTCATTTTATCTTGGACCTCCTCCTTCTCAGTACCTTTTCCACCTTCTTGGGCTCCTCTGTATTCACAGATTCCTTAATGAAACTAAAAATAGCAAGCCCTGTTCTTAACTGTAAGTTAGGTACTATTTCTATGTTCATTTTACAGATGTGGAAAGGAAGCAGAATAATTTGCCTGAGTTCATGGTGCTAATAATAGACTGTCTGGCTCCCAAACCTGTGCTCTTAATCACTTTTTCTTATTGCCCTAAAAGTCAGTGTTCCCCAGGGCTCTGGGCCTGGACCTTTTCTCCTACTACACACTCTCCCTGAGAGTTTCCACTTCCACTGGAAGACTTCCCTGACTTTCACCCCAGGCCTTTTTTTTTTTTGAGTGCCAGGCCCACTTAACTATTAGATTACTGGACAACTGCTCTTGAATATCCCATGAGCACCTCAATCTCAGCCTGTACAAAATGGAATTCATTGTCTTGCCCCTAAATCTCTTCCTACATTTCCAGTATTAGTTAATGACACCTCCATTCACCCAGATATCTGATCAGAAACCCAGATGTCATTCTCAACTCCTCTTTTTTTTCCACCCTCCACATCCAAGTGATGCACCCTTTTCAGGCATCCTGAATCTGCTCCAGTCCTGTTATCACAGTTTTTCACTTTGCTGCCTGAGGGAACTTTTTAGAAAGCATCTTTTAGCATGGCAAGCCCATTATGAAAAATCCTCTAGTGAAAAAGTTGGTTAGCATGAGCAGATAGGACATTTTATGATCTGACTACTACTTATTCCTTCAGGCACATCTCTCTCTACCTATCCTTTTAGTATGACTTACATGTTCAACCAACATGATCCATTACATAATAAAGGACTGTCAAGGTCATTCCTCATGTTTCTAAAACAAATGTTTGTTGACATTAATAAAGAAATAAAAATGTGCATACATATATACAAACATATTTAGTTATACTCACAGGAAGTACCTGGGAAATTTTAGCAGGAATCTTTATTCATCTTTAATTATCATCAATTTTTATATTAATATGTTAGTTTTACAGTCAAAATCTTTCAATATCTTACAACTTAAAGCCCACAGAAATTAAATGCACCAGAGTGGAGCCAAGGCATCAAAATTCTTGACTGCTACCAAAATGATCCTATATACTCACCAGTGCAATGTCTATTAGACCCTCACATACATAAGGCTGGTGCTTGTTGTCTGGGTTCTTGTAATCGTGCTCAGAAGACAGCACTGAAAAAAATATATTTAATGTATATTTTTATAATTTTTAAATACTTTTGTTTGCTTTCCTATAGAGCACAAAGTTAAATATTAGACATAGAGGAAGGGAAAGTGGGGGTTGGGGGAAGTAGAGAGAGAGAATGTCAGCTGTGAGAATTAATTGCAAAGAAAAGCCAAGGCCCTGTGAGGAGTCTGAATATTTGTATGAACATCTGTAGGGATAATTTTTTACTGCAAATAATCTTCCCAAGATTGTTGCAATATTTCACAGGTAGGATGGTGAGTGGAGGTGACAAGGAAAAATATACATATAAATATACACATTTTAACTCAAAAATTAAATTAGGACTTCAGGGAAATGTCAGGGTAAGGACCTCCAAAAATTCTCTTCTCCATAAAAGCAATAAGAAAATTGGCAAAAATTGTCGGAATCAACTTTTTCAGAACTCTAGAAATGAGCCAAAGGCTTACAGCAATCAGGTATGGGTTTATTCAATAAAAACAGCTAAATATCAGTTCATAGAATGAGTTTTGTGGTCTTTTTACTTGTCCTATTTCTCTTCTGCCTCCCTCATCTTGTACTAACCTTGAAAACTAACAACCCACAACCACAATGAAAATCAGCAGCCTGGCAGTCACTGGATGGAGCAAATCAGAGTTGGAGTTCCTTCAAAGCCTCATACCCAGAGAATTGTCATTATTTGACCTATCTGATGGTATCCTGGAAGACCCCACTTGTAGGTCTAACTTTATGTGACCTCACTCAGAGTTCACCCAGTGTAAAAAGCCTTTTTCTGGGGATGTTTGTCAAAAACATTTAGAAGCAATTATTTAACTTCAAAGCTTCCTGAGGCAGTGGATAACAGTTGGGATAAACAATGTGCATATCAAAAAGTTTAGGGAAGCGGCTGTGGCTCAATCAGTAGGGCTCCCGTTTGCCATATGGGAGGCCCCGGGTTCGGTTCCTGGGGCCTCCTGGTGAAGGCAAGCCCGCCCGCACGGCGTGGTTAGCTGACCCAGCGAGCACAAGCAGCAAGGGGGGGATGAATGAATAAATAAAAATAAAATCTTAAAAAAAAAAAAAAAAAAAAGTTTAAAGGAAAAGCTGGGAAATAAGATGTCCATAGAGGCTTTGAAAGTTCAGACATATTCCTAAGAATCTAGAAGGCCACTTGCATGTTTAGGGCTGTGCACATGCCCAAAAAAGACCTGAGGAAGCCCTAATTCCTCCCATTTGTCTGACTTTGCAGCTCCAGGTAAGCAGGAAATAAAGTCTAAGGACAGTTGTCAACTCCCTGTCTGTTATTGAAGGACCAATCATTAGCTGACTACTGATCATTAGCTGTCCAATCATTAGCTGACTACTAAGCTAACCAATCAGCAACTATAGTGGCTACACATGACAAAGAATACAGACTTTAAGAAATTTGATCATAAAAGTCATTAAACAAGCAACAACAACAATAACTAGCAACAACAATAAACCCCAAGAAGGGGAGAAAACTTGATTTGCAGAGTTAATACATTATATTATTTTAAATATCCAGTTTTCAAAAAAATTTACAAGATGTGAAGAAACAAGAAAATATAGCCAATGGGCCGGAAAAAAAAAAAAAAGCAAACAAAAGAAAATGTCCCTGAGGAACCCAGATATTGAACTTACTAAACAAAGACTTTAAACTAGCTACTTTAAATATGTTCAGTGCTCAACCACTGAGCCACATCGGCTCCCCTGAGTTTTTTTTGTTTGTTTGTTTTGTTTGTTTGTTTTTCTTGTTTGTTTTTGTTTTTAGGAGGCATCAGGGACTGAATCTGGGACCTTCCGTGTGGGAAGCAGGCACTCAACTGCTTGAGCCACATCCTCTCCCTTAGTGTCTTTTTAATATCCTTTATCTCTTTAGCCATATTTTCCTTCAACTCCTTGAATTGATTTAGGAAATACATGTGATTATCATTGATTAGTTGTCTTAAATCCTGTGTCTTGTCAGGATTTGGAGTTTGTTCCTTTAGTTGGGCCATCTCTTCCTGTTTCTTAGTATGGCTTGTAATTTTTTGCTGATGTCTAGGCATTAGATTGTGCTGGTGAATTTACTCTGACAGTCAATTTCTCTTTTGCCTAGTGGTTTTGTTTCATAGCTCTTCTTTGATTTTTGGTTCAACTTATTGTAAGTCTTTAAAATTTCCCAGCTTAAGTTATCAAAATAGGGACAGGGACCTACTAATGGGGTGCAGATCAGATCCAAGGGGTTTGGGACCCGAGACATTCCAAAAAACAGATTTTCTTCCTACAGTTTCCCAACCTCCCAGCAGCTGGCACTCTTGGTGAATATTTCCACAGAGGTGTTTCTTTCAGCCTCCACTTGTCTGTGATTCTGGTCTGGCCAGTGCCAAGATTCAAAGCAGGCTCTGCTGACCAAATTCACTGAAGAGAAACCACTCTTTACCCTTCATCACACCCTTCCTCTTCCCAGGGAGATAGACATCTGTTCCCTTCCCAGTTGGCTGCAGTGAGCCCATGGGCTTTACCCAGGCTGTCATCTTGAGGGTGGAGGATGGATACAGGGCTAGTAACTCATGGTTTTCATTTTGGCTTCTTTCTCTCTCTGTCCTTCACCCTCCTGATGATGCACAGCCCTGTCCTGGTCAGTAGAAACCCAAAGTAGTCCCTTGGGCAGCTTTTTGCCTTTATTGTTTTTGTGAGAGAGTTCAGCCCTGCATACCTACTCCAATGCCATTTTCCCCAATAATGATACCTTGCCGAATAGAGAACATCAATAAAAAGGGGAAATTATGTGTGTTTGTGTGTGTGTATTTAAAAGAAGAAGCAGATAGAAATTCTGGAATTGAAAAGGACAAAAAATGAAATAAAAAATTCAACAGAGGGGCTCAACAGCAGATTTGAGCTAGCAAAAAAAGAATGAATGAACATGAAAATAGGTCAATTGAGTTTATCCAGCTTGAGAAACAGAGAGAAAAAAAGAATTAAAAAAAAAAAAAAAAAAAAAAAAACAGAGCCTAAGAGATCTATGAGACACCATAAAGCATACCAAAATATGCATAAGGGAGTCCCAGAAGAGGAAAGAGAAAGTGGCAGCAAGAATATTTGAAGAAATAATCGCCAAAAACTTCCCAAATTTGATGAAAAATATTACACATCCAAAAAGCTCAACAAATTCCAAGTGGGATTAATTCAGAGATCCACAAGTAGACACATCATAATCAAACTGCTGAAAGACAAAGACAATAAAAGAAGCTTTAAAGCAGAAAAAGAGAAGTGATTCAAAGCATATAAGGGAACTCAATAATAGTAACAGCCAATTATTTCTTATCAGAAACCATGGAGGTCAGAAGATAGTGCTGAAAGGGAAAATAAAGGTCAACCAAGAATTGAATATCCAGCAAAGCTATCTTTTACAAATGAAGTAGAAATTATGACATCCCAAAGTAATTAAAAGCTTAGGGAATTCATCACTAGTAGACCTGCCTTACAAGAAATGCTAAAGGGAGTCCTTCAAACCAAAATGAAAGGACATTAGGTGGTAACTCAAATCATAAAAAGACATTTTAAAAAACACTGGTGGCATATAAATATGTTCAAGTGGTCATGGGATATTGTCTCGGTAGGTGGAGACCCACACAATAATTGACAGAAATATTGAATGTCCTTCCTGGGAAGTCCTGCTACATTCTCTAATAGAGCAGCAAGAATCCCCTGCATACATGGGTAGTGCCTAGTAAAGGAGGACAGACCATTATGCCAGGTCCTTAATATTGATGATTGTACTTATGAACCTAGCTCTTGTGAAATGGAAACTTAGCCTAATATTATATAGTGCCTAAGAGTTACCTCCTGAAAGCCTCCTTTTTGCTCAAATGTGACCTCTCTCTAAGCCAAACTCAGTATATAAATGCACTACCTTCCCCTTGGCGTGGGGCATGACTCCTGGGGATGAGACTCCCTGGCACCAAGGGATTATTACCAAGTGCCAACTAGCGATGCATTTGGAAAAAGACTTTGGCCAAAAGGGGAAAATATTAAATACAAATGAGTTTTTATGGCTAAGAGATTTCAAAGTGAGAAGGTCATTCCAGAGTTACGCTTATGCATGTCTCAGGAGGATCTCACTGACTGCCACAGTAAACTATGGCTAAAGCAGGGGTGCTCCTGAAGGCTCTAGAGATGTCTAGACACTATAGGCAGGGCAGATAATCTCTGGAATTAGGCACGGTGTCAGCGGGTCTTATTGGAATATATGCTCCCCAATGTAAAGAGTTAGACTCATTTATAATTTCCCTATATATGACTCTTCTGCCCCTTTTATTTGAACCTATAATAGCAGTATACTCATTGAATATATGTCTCAGAGACTTAAATCTTCAGTCTGTTCATATGCCAGTTGAGCCCTGAATCTAAGCAGAGTTGCAACACCTACTCTCCAGTTCATTGGACTCGCCCTGGACAACTAACAAAGGATGATGATGGACAACACCCATCCCCAAAAACAGAATATCTACAACTGCAAGCAAGACAGTTCCATCCATCTGCCCTATTGGATCTAAGCCCTCTCTCAATCAGAAAAAGAATGGGAATCACCATTCCAAAATTCTCAAGATCAAGGAATGATTAAACACAAGGAGGGAATGCAACTATGGACTAAAGTAGACTTATTACTCTTCTAGCAATGGAAGAAATTGTAACATTGATATAAAGGCAGTTGCCATCAGAGGGTCTGAGGAGAGGGAAAGGGAAGAATAGGTATAACATGGGGCATTTTGGGGACATTGGAATTGTCCCTCATGATCCTACAATGATGGATACAGGCTATTATACATTTTGTCAAAACCTATAAAATTGTGCAGTGCAAAGTGTAAACTATAACATAAACTATAAACCATGGTTAGTAGCAATGCTTCAATAGGTGTTCATCAATTTTAACTAATGTACCACACTAATGAAAGATGTTGTTAATGGGGGAAAGTGTGGGAGGGGGTGGAGTATATGGGAATCCCCTATATTTTCAATGCAACATTTATGTAATCTAAAGCTTCTTTCAAAATAAGAAATTAAAAAATCACTGATAAGGGTAATTATAAAGGTAAATATAAAAGCCAGTATTATTGTATTTTGGTTTGTAACTCCTCCCACCCCCCCCCATATAATTTAAAAGACAAATGAATAAAACAATGTCTCAAAATTGATTATAGACTTCAATATACAATGTAAAACCATAAAAGTTTGAGAAAAACAGAGAAAATCTTGCTAGATGAAGAGTTTTTACACTTAACACTGAAAGCATAATCCAGAAAAGGAAAAATTGATAAATTGGACCTCATAGAAATTAAAGCTTTTTGCTTTTTGAAAGATCCTGTTAAGATGATTAAAAGACAAGCTTCATACTCAGAATAAATATTTGCAATCCAAATATCTGACAAAGGGCTTGTATCTAGAATGTATTTTTTTTTTTTTTTTTTACTGGGAGGTCCCGGGGATCGAACCCAGGTCCCTCCATATGGGAGACGGACGCCCAACCAGTTGAGCTACATCCAACCCCTAGAATGTATTTTTTAAATCCTCAAAACTCAACAGTAAAAAAACAAACAATCCACTGAGAACATAGTAAAAGACATGAACAGACATTTCACTGAAGAAGAAATGAAGATGACAAACACATGAAAAGAGGTTCTATATAATTAGCCATTAGAGAAACGTAAATTCAAATCACAATGAGATATCACTGCATACCTAGCAGAGTGGCTAAAATAAAAAATAGTGTAACATCAAATGCTGACAAGAATGTGGAGAACCTGGGTCATTCATACATTGCTAATGGGAATATAAAATGGTACAGCCATTCTGGAAAACAGTTTCGTAGTTTCTTATACAACTAATCATGTGCTTACTATACACCCCAGCAATTGCACTCTTGGGCATTTATCCCAGAAAAATGAAAGCTTATATCCCTACAAAACATCTACATGAATATTCATGTCAGCTTTATTCATAATAGCTCAAAACTGGAAATAACTTAAATTTCTTTTAACAGATACATGGTTAAACAAACCGTGGTACATACATACCTCGGACTGTTACTCAGAAATAATAAGTAATGAACTACTGATGCATGCAACAACTTGGATGGACCTCAAGGGAATTATGCCAATCTCAAAAGGTTACATACTGTATAAATCTATTTATATAAGATTTTTGGAATTGACACAATTATAGAGATGGAGAGCAGGTTAATAATTGGTACTGAGAAGCAAGGGGAAGAGGGCAGCTATCAGAGGGAGGTGGGTATGGCATAAAAGAGTTGCATGAGAGACCCTTGAGATGATGGAACTGTTCTATATCTTGACTGTAGTGATGGTTACATAAATCTACACATGTGATAAAACTACATAAAATTAGGTCACACACACAGATGAGTACATGTAAAGCTGGGGAAATAAGAGTAAGATTGGTGGATTTTATCACAGCCAATTTCCTGGGTGAAAGATGTATGAGATCTCTCTGTATTATTTCTTTTTTTTTTTTACCGGGAGGTACCAGGGATTGAACCCCGGTCTCTCCATATGGTAGACGGACGCTGAACCTCTTGAGCCACATCCGTTTCCCATCTGTATTATTTCTTGCAACTGCATGTGAATCTACAATTATCTCAAATTAAAAGTTTAGTCAAATGAAAAAAAGACTACATTTTCAGTATTTATTTTTTCTTATGAGAGAGGAACAGAAGCGGTAATATGGCTGTTTTCTATCCACTGATAGTCATGTATCACACTCACACACTCAAAACACACACACACACAAATCACCAAGGTGCTTACAGAAATTAAACTAGCAGGAGAACTTCAGAATTGTTTTTCTTGCCATAACTAATGAGGTAATAAAGAAAACTGCAAATGAATTGGAGCAAAAATATCTTTGCATATTTCCTAAAACTTTGCCAACCCAGCCTTTTCTACATTGGCCCCCTGGTGATGAGAGAGCGATTAGTGTGCTATGAGATGTGTAACGTGACAGTCTGACTAGCTCCCAGCGTCTGGCCATGGTGCTGGCAGCCTTTGTGCACAATCTGGACTCAATTTAAGTACTTCGGCTTTATTCCTTTTTGTCTCTTGCTTCTTAATAGAGGTTATACTGCATGGGAAGCAGGTCCTGAGCTGAATGTGTAATCACCATGGGAACTGAGTCCATAGTCAATCCTGGGGAATGTGGCTCATGGCTCCACATGTTTATTGTCAAAGCCCTTCTTATGTGCTTTTCTATGTTCTGAATATTTCTGAGTTTGAAATGCGTGTGTATGTGTGCATGTGTGTGTACATACAGGTTAGCTGATTTGTCCTTGAGGACAAAGGCAGAAGACAATGTGGGGCACTTTATACAAACAACTTCAAATCTCTCAAGTTTCTGGGTTTTATCTATTAACTAGGTATCAATTATAATCAAGTGCAGTAGAAGAAAAGTAATTTCTGAAAAATCTAAACCCCTATATATCCCCATGTGAGCCACCATATTTCTTCCATAGGAAATTAAGCCCAGTGTAGTTTTTCCAGGAAGAAAAGCTAGTCATATCAGTTTATCTATCTGCCTGGAATTCCTGTTTGCCTCTCTCCTTTTTTTTTTTTTTTTTACCAGGAGGTCCGGGGAATCGAACCCCAGTCCCTCCATATGGTAGACGGACGCCGAACCTCTTGAGCCACATCCATTTCCCGCTCCCTCCTTTTTCAACCGCTGTCTAATTTTACCAAATTTGGATATAGAGCTCTAATTCCAAAGCAGAAATTTAATGGTAAAGTTAATTCAAAAATTTTTCTGTCTCCTAAATCTACAAGCTGGCATCAAACTTTCTTCTATTATTACCTCTTCTTGCTTACAATTTATGATAGGCAGGATTCTAAGAAGTCTCTTGCTCTTTCATAACCCTCTCCCCTTGGGATATCATTCCTGTGATTAGGTTACAATATATAGCAAAGGTAAAAAAAATTAATTAATTAATTATGTAATTAAAGTCCCTACTCACTTGACTTTAAGTTAATCAAATAGAGCTTATCCCTGGGTGCACCTGACCTAATCAGGTGAACCCTTTAAAGAGGGTCTAGATTTGACAAGGGTGCTGTATTAGTCAGCCAAAGGGGTGCTAATGTGAAATACCAAAAATGGGTTTGTCTTTATAAAGGATATTTATTTGGGGTAGAATTCTACAGATACCAGGCCATAAAGCATTAAGTTTCTTCTCTCACCACAGTTCATTGTCACGTATTAGAGCAAGACAGCTGCCAGTGTTTGCCAGGGTTCAGACTTCTGGGGTTCCTCTCTTCCCGGGGCTGCGTTTCTCTCCGGGCTTAGCTCCTGTTTCCTCCACAAGGTTAGCTGTAGATGATCAGGCGAACGGCTTGCTTCTCTTCTCCTGGGGCCTTCTTTCCAACATCAAAACTGCTTTTCAAAAGACTGCTTCAACTGTCCTTTGCCTTGCCTTTTATATTCAATTCCCCACCCACCAAGGGGTGGGCCTTAACACCCTAATCCTAACCTAATCATGCCCAGTTTAACAGATCAGTTTACAAGCATGATCCAATTATATTTTTGGAATTCATAATTACATCAAATTTACCAATGGTTACAGGTGCCAAGACCATTCAATGGAGAGAGTTGAGTCTTTGCAACAAATGGTGCTGGGAACACTGGATAGCCATGTGCACTAGAATAAAAGTTGAACACTTACCTCAAACCATATATAATAATTAACTCAAAATGGATCAAAGACCCAATTAAAAGTAATAATTACAACTATAGAATTCTTGGGAGAAAATATAGGGGTAAATCTTCAAGATCTCACATTAGCAATGGATTCTAGATATGACACCAAAAGCATAAGCAACAAAAGAAAAATTAAATAGGATTTCTTCAGATTTAAACACTTGTGCTTAAAAAGACACTATCAAGAAAATGTTACAACAACTCACGGAATGGGAGAAAATAATTGCAAATCATATACTGATGAGGGACTTGTATCTAGAATACACAAAGCACCATACAACTCAGTAGTAAAAAGACAAATAACCCAAGTTAAAAATAGACAAAGGATCTATTCAGATCCAAAGAAGATAGTCTAATGGCCAATAAGTACATGAAAATATGCTTAACATCAACACCCATTATGGACATGTAAATCAAAACTACAGTGAGATACTGCTCCACACACACTAGGATGGTTCAATTTAAAAACTCAAAATGGAAGAGGATGGGGCTCAAGAGGTTGAGTGCCTGCTTCCCACATGGGAGGTCAAGGTTCAGTTCCCTGTGCCTCCTAAACAAACAGACAAAAACAACAACAAGCAAAACAAACAAACAAAAAAACAACTCAGGGGAGACAATGTGGCTCAGTGGTTGAGCACCGGCTTTCCACATACAAGGTCCCGGGTTCAATCCTCAGCCCCGGGTACCTAAGAAAACAAAATAAAACAAAACAAACAAACAAAGAGAAACTCAAAATGGGGAGTTAAGGCTTAAAATATACAGAGTTTCTCTTTGGGATAATGGGACTGTTTTGGTAATGGATGATGGTGATGGTAGCACATTGTGAACATTAAAAAAAGTCAGATATGCAAATATTCTCACTGTCTTGATTTTGTGATAATCAGGGTAGGCTAAACATTTGCTATATTAGAAACCATGCATGTGTCCCCAGACCTAGTTTTTCTCCCTAGGTCTGGTTTTTAGAATGCTGGTGATAAACTAAGCCTGATTTATTATATGACCATCCTGTATGGGAAAAGACTGTAACTTTAGGTATCTTTGGTCAACCTTAAGAGCTATAGCAGGGGGACAGATGTGGTTCGGGTAGTTGAGCGTCCGTCTCCCATATGGAGGGACCTGGGTTCGACCCCCGGGACCTCCCAGTAAAAATTAAAAAAAGAAAAATATAGAAGGCGCACGGGCCACTAGGCCCCATGTGCGGGTGAGCCGCCAGCCCCGCAAGCTATGCAGCAAGATGATGTTGTAACAGGAGAGTGACACAAGGGAGAGCCAAGAAGAGATGTGCCGAAAAACCAGGAACTAAGATGGCGCAGGCAGTAGTAGGACGCCTCTCTCCCACATCGGAGGTTCTGAGGTTTGAATCCCAGTGAAGACAGGAGAAGAAGGATGAGAAGAGAGGGCAGGAAATGGACACAGAGAGTTGCCCAGCGAATGGACACAGAAACAGCAAAAACGGGGGGGGGGTGATAAAAATGGATAAAAGTAAGTAAATAAATAAATACTTTAAAAAAATGTATAGGGGAGGAAGATTCAGGTTATAGTTAGTAATAATACTTTGATGATGCTCTTTCATGATTTGTTAACAAATGTTTCACAATGCAGTATGTTTGTGGGGGGGTGATGTGTGGGAGCCCTCTATGATGTTATGCATGTTTGTTTTATGAGATCACGATGTTTACTGAACATTTATAGTTTATATATGTTCATGTATGAATGATATACTTCAATAAATTGTTTTTTTAAAAAGTCAGATAATAACAATAGTTGATAAGGATGTGGAAGAAACAGAACCCTCAAACATTGCTGGTGGAAATGTAAAATGATACAGCCAGTTTGGTAAATAAGCTGGTATTTCTTCAAACAGTTAAACATGGAGTTACCATATGATATGCCCCTTAATAGAGCAATTCCACAAGAATTAAAATGTAAACACATGTCCATTCAAAAACTTGTACACAAAT
This sequence comes from Tolypeutes matacus, assembly GCA_026826555.1. Lineage (NCBI taxonomy): Eukaryota > Metazoa > Chordata > Mammalia > Cingulata > Chlamyphoridae > Tolypeutes > Tolypeutes matacus. The sequence goes on from JAKSZT010053770.1 coordinate 27,593,869, forward strand.
ATTTATAACACCATTATTCATAATTGCCAAAAGGTGCAAACAACCCAAATGCTCAACTGAGGAATAAACAAAATGTGTCATATCCATACAATGAAATATTATTTTGCCACAAAAAGGAATGAAGTTCTGATACATGTTACAACATGGATTTACTTTGAAATCATGCTAAGTGAGAAAACCAATCATAAAAGACCACATATTATATAATTCCATGTATATGAAATGTCCAGAATAGGCAAATGTTTAGAGAAAGAAAGTAGATTAGTGGTTTTCCGTGGGATCAGGGCTGGGGGTGATAAGGGAGTGGAGAGTGGGTGATAGATAAGGAGTACAGCATTTCTTTTTGAGGTGATGAAAATGTTCTAAAATTGAATATTGTGATGGCTGCACATATCTGTGAATATACTAAAGACCATTGAATTGTATTCTTTAAATGGGTGAATTGTATGGTATGTGAACTATATCTCAATAAACCTGTTTAAAATAAGGTCTAGAAATTCTCCTGCTGGCCTTGAAAAGCAAGAAGCCCCCAAGAATTCAGCAACTTCAAGGAAATTAATTTTGTCAACATCCACATGAACTTGGAAGAGGACCCTGAGCCTCAGATGAGACCTTCAGCCCTGGATAACAAACTGATGGCAGCCTTATGAGACCCCGAGCAGAGGACCCAGTTAAGCCATGGCCACACTCCTAGCCCAAAGAAACTGTGAGTTAATAACTATGAGTTATTGTAAGCTGCTAAATTTGTGTTAATTTGTTATGAAGCAATAGAACACCAATACTCAACTCAACCTCCAGTAGCTGGATGTTGCAGAGTGGCTGTTTAGTTATCTTACTTATTTGTCAACACGCCTTACCAACTAATGGGAATAGATAGGGAAAAGCCCTCAACATCAGGCTTTAAGCATGTTTTTTGCATATAATGGTAAAGGGGTTGGGGTATATAGTATAAGTATCAATTCTTCCCTGATCTCCCATTTTCTAGCCAAGATATAAAATTCCCTCCATCACAGCCAATTCATGACAAAATTCTGTTGGTTCTACCTCTAAATTATATCTTGAATCTTTTTCTTTCAATCTTCATTCCACCCTTGTCTAAACCACCATCAGCTGTAGCCTAGACAATAGTCCTCTGTTTGATTTCCCAGCCTCTCCCTTTCCCTCTTTTAATTCATTCCTCACCAATCCACAGTGATCTCAAAATATTTGGGGGAGGGGAGAAGATTCTATCACTTCCCTGTTTAAACCCTTCATTGGTTTCCAAAATTATCTGGGCTTTCCCACATCATTCTTGATACACTTTTCCTCTGCCTCATAGTTCTCTAGTCCCATTGATCACCTTTGCTTTTCTCACTTTGGGGCCTGCATACATTTTCTGCACCTGGAATGCTCTTCTTTGGCTCACTCTTACTCATCCTTCAGTCTTAGCTGAAAAGTTGCTTCTCCAGAGAAGCCTCCCTACACAGTCTGTAGCAGATACTGTCATTCTCCCTGTGCTGTCTATGTTGCCTGTACCCAGCCAAATGCACCCATCTTCTAGCCACTGCAGGTGTGGGCTGCTGCTAACTGCTCACACTTGCACCCTTCTCCAGGTGTTCCAGGTAATGGGCACTGCCTTGCTGAAAGATGCCTAGAAGGCTGACTTCAGCCAGTTATCAACTGATTGGGGATAAAACTGATTTGCCTCTAAGTGGGACAACCTCAATTCTACAATTCATGGTCCAGAGCTCCCCAGAGGACAAGACTGAGGCAAGAGTTCTCCTGAAACCACATCTTTGCACAGATTCTTCTCCTGCTTTCCTTGCTTCCTTACAATTTCTCCTGATATCTCTTCTGCTGCTAGTGAACCTGCCCTAAGACACCCTCAAATAAATGATGCTCCTGGCATTATTGTCTTGCATGCATCTTCTTCTCCTGCACTGCACTTGTCAAAAATGGTATTTTCATATTTGTTTATGGGTTTATTCATTTTCTGTTTCCCCATTAGCCATGAGGCTAATGAGCTGGGAGTTCCATGAGAGTGGGGACCACACCTATTTCATTCACCTCTGTATCCCCAGTACCATGCTCAGTACCATGGGGGAGTTCCACAGATATTTGTTGAATGAATGAATATGTGAATTTGGTGTCTTTCTTCAAGATGAGTATGGTTGGCGGTGACATAATGTTTACTTTATCTCTTGGACCATAAGTTAGAAGTCGTGGAGGAGTCAGCTGGATCTCAAAGTCCTGCTTGTGGTTTAGTCTTCTAGTAGTACTTCCTGACTGATGCTAGCTCCTGTCCATCGACACATAGCTAAGGGTCTTTTTGCCCAGGAAGTTACCCTCAGCACTAACTATATTTATTTCTATGATTCCAATAAATTAATGTAAATCTGTATTACATATAGTTTCAGTAATAATATGAGCCTTTCTAGGTCTTTGTTCCTTCATATCCAGGTGTAGTTAGCCCCTACAAGGTACCAGGCACTGTTTTAGTAGCTGTGGATGCAGCACTCAACAGCAGACAAGGTACCTACTCTCAAGAAACTTGCAATGTACTTGGGAGAGACAATTGACAAATAAACATACAATATAACAGATAATTGATGAATTATGTGAAGAAAAATATAGGGTAAGGGGAGCAGACACCCTATGTTAGATGGAGTGGGTAGGGAAAGACTAATTAGGTGATATTTGAGTTCAGTGGTTGCATAATTATAACCCAATATATAGTAAACTATAATAATAATAACATAATAGAAAAACCTGGAAAACTGGGCTTCATTAACTTACATTCTTGCTTCATGAGAAGAATGAAGAAAGGAGGAAAAGAAGAAAAGAGTTATGGCAAAGTGGTGGTATTTCTTTACTCACCTTATAGTGATGAGAAAACAGAGGTTCAAGGGCATTAGGCCACTTGCCCAAGGCACAAAATAAGTAAAAGTTTGAACTGTAAACCAAATCCAGGGCTTTCTGCCTCCAAAACCCATGTTTTCCCCTCTCACTATATTCTACTCTCACTCGGACTACTAATTTTATTTAATTATTTTATCTTGGATGAAATATTTATAAGTAAAAGTTATAGTACTTAAGCTTCTGTGCTTGAATTAATATCAAAATTAGATATAAATCTGAAAATTCTGTTAGGCTTATGAACCATTATTTGTCAGTCAATGGTATTTTACTGAACATCTATAAAGTGTTAAACATTGATCTCACCATGAATAAAAGGAAAATTAATTGGAGATGATTCCTTTTTTTTGTTTTGTTTTTTATTTTGTTGTTAATTAATGACCTAATAAATTGGGGCTTATGCACTCTACGGTCTTTCTTGTGTCTGGTACAGAGTCAAACATTAGTGGATATTTACTTACTTTTTGATAATAATGCTTTATTGTTCTTATAGCACATCCATGTACATTATCTCAGCTCCTTCTAGCAATATACCGGTGTGTTAATGATAAGCCAGGTATAAATATCCCCATTTTATAGATATGAAATCTGAGCCTCTGACAGATTAAGTATTTGCCCAAATTCATATAATTAGTGAGGGAGAAATTCAAGACAAGAAACTAAAGTTATAACTGTAAATACAGTGTTATAACATGGCTCTGTTTCACTCTGGTTTCAGCACTCTGAAAACCCATGTGGCCTGAGTGGAGAATTGGAGATTCACTCTGGGATCAGACTGTCCCATCTTCAGCCACTCCTGTGTCAAGCAGTTAGGTTTAGTGACACAAGAGGTATGGAGTGGGCCAAATCTATGACTCTTACCCTGTACCCCTCAGAAAAATTGTACTGTGTGATCTTGCCCTTGAAATCAATACCAACCATTTAAGACACGGGAATCTCTTCTCCAGAAAAATAGCTAGAGGACAAGCGGAAACAGCCACGAAAAATATCTTCTAGGGTGTAGGACAGCAGGTGAAGGCTGCACACCACCCAGAGGAGGGACAGAAGAGGGAAATCGCGACTACAGAACTGTGAGTTGCAAGTAGCAGCTTCTGCTGCTGCCGGCACCCTCCCCCACACTCTTCGGAATTCTCGGGCCCCTGGGCCTGCGACCACAGACAAAGGGGACTTCAGGGATGTGCCACTCCCGGAAAGGGGAGAGAGAGGGACACAGCCTTAGGCTGACTCAGATTCTGACCTGAAATTTGGGCTGCGGAGACCCACGGACCCTTCCACACTGCGGTTTGCCCTGAAAGCCTAGAAAGGACTGGAGAAATCCAACCCTCGCAACCTCCCTTTCTTCTAGCCTGGACTAATTGTTGAGGACTCCATGGGAGAGGGGAGAGAGAGCCTGGGGCTGACCCTGCTTTGGACTCCCAGGTTTGGTCTGCCCTGTCCCAAGAGCCCTTCCAGGCTGGGTGGGGCTGCGCCATTGTTTGCCTTGGAGCCTGCAAGGGGCTAAAGGTATACAAACCTCCCAATCTCATCTTCTACTAACAGGGACTGATTGTTGAGGATTCAGAAGGGAGTGGAAATATTTCCTAGCTGGGAAAAGGGGGGCGCTACGAGAGAAGTCTGGAGAACTGTCTCAGAAAGTTTGAATCACAGGGCTCTTAGCCCCCAGACAGGAAGCTCTATCACATTGATCTGGCCTGTGTCACAACAAATACGCTCCGACTAGGCATTGAATCGAGAGCTGCCAACAAGCGCCATCTCCTGGCAGACCAAGGAAGTACACATAAGAAAATTAATAAGTAAGAGAGTCTTTTCCTGGCCTCTATAGCCTCCCTGCCCAGGCCCTAGGAAACGACTCTACAACCAATTACTGGGCCCAGTGCCCAGTTTTGAGCAACCAGCAGTACAATCCTAACAATCAAGCTTGAGCCAAAAATCAACGAGTTGTGGTAACTCACAGCCTCCTGCCACTAAAACCCCATAAAAGAGAAAGAGATAGAGCATCTAAGTAAAATACAAACTAACCAGATGCCTAAGCACCAGCAAAAGGTTACGAGCCATACTAAGAAAATAGAAGACATGGCCCAAGAAAAGGAATACAGCAAAGTCCCAGAAGAGATGCAGAATTTGAGAGAACTAATAAGTGAGATGAGCACACATTTCCAAAATCAAATTAATGAGATGAAAGAGAATATAGTTAAAGAGATCAATGACATCAAGAAGTCATTGAGTGAACGCAAAGAAGAATTTGAAACACTGAACAGAAAAGTAACAGAGTTCATGGGAATGAAAGACACAATAGGTGAAGTAAAAAATACATTTGAGGGGGTCGGATGTGGCTCAACTGGTTGGGCATCCGTCTCCCATATGGAGGGACCCAGGTTCGATCCCCGGGACCTCCCGGTAAAAAAAAAAAAAAAAAAAAAATACATTTGAAGCATACAACAGCAGACTCAAAATGATAGAAGAATAAGTGATACTGAAGACAGACCAGCTAAAATTGAAGAGAGAAAAGAACAGAGAGAGAAAAGAATGGAAAAAATTGAGCAGGGGCTCAGAGAGTTGAATGACAACACAAAATGTAAGAACATACGTATCATGGGAGTTCCAGAAGGAGAAGAGAAAGGAAAAGGGGCAGAAAGAGTATTTGAGGAAATAATAGCTGAAAATTTCCCAACTCTCATGAAAGAAATGAACTTACATGTCCAAGAAGCATACCGTACCCAATAAGAATAAATCCAAATAGACCTATGCCAAGACACATATTATTCAGAATGTCAAATGTAAAAGATAAAGAGAAAATGCTCAGAGCAGCAAGAGAGAAGCAAACGATCACGTACAAAGGATGTCCAGTAAGACTTAGTGCAGATTTCTCTTCAGAAACTATGGAGGTGAGAAGTCAGTGGTATGATACAATTAGGAAACTGAAAGAGAAAAACTGCCAGCCAAGAATTCTTTATCCATCAAAACTGTCCTTCAAATATGAAGGTGAATATAAAGTATTCACAAACAAACAGAAACTAAGAGAGTTTGCAAAAAAGAATCCACCTTTGCAGGAAATATTAAAGGAAGCCTTAGAAACTGAAAGAAAAAGACAGGAGAGAGAGAGGCTTGGAGGAGAGTATAGAAGAAAGAATAGCAGAAAGGATAACCAAAAGAGTAAAAAGAGAGACAAAAATAAGATGACATATGAAAACCAAAGAATAAAATGGAGGAAATAAATAGTGCATTTTCAGTAATATCACTGAATGTGAATGGATTAAATTCCCCAATCAAAAGATACAGGCTGACAGAATGGATAAAAAAACATGAGCCATCCATATGCTGCTTACAAGAAACTCACCTCAGACACAAGGATACAAGCTGGCTGAAAGTAAAAGGTTGGAAAAAGATACTCCACGCGAATAGTAAACAGAAAAGAGCAGGGGTAGCTATACTAATATCAGACAAAACAGACTTCAAATGCAAAAAAGTGATAAGAGAGGTGGAAGGCCATTATATATTAATAAAAGGGACGATCCTCCAGGAAGATATAACAGTCATAAATATCTACGCACCTAACCAGGTTGCCCCAAAATATATAAGACAAACTCTGGCAAAACTGAAGGGAGAAATAGACATTTCTACAATAATCGTCAGAGACTTCAACACCCCTCTCACATCATTAGATAGAACAACTAGACAGAAGATCAACAAGGAAACAGAGAACTTGAACAATATGATAAACAAGTTAGACCTAACAGACATATACAGAACACTGCATCCAAACTCAGCGGGTTATACATTCTTCTCAAGTGCCCATGGATCGTTCTCCAGGATAGACCACATGTTAGGTCACAATATAGCTCTCAATAAATATAAAAAGATTGAAATTATACAAAGCACCTTCTCAGATCATAATGGAATGAAACTAGAAATCAATAACAGATAGGAAAAAAGTAAATTTGCAAATGTGTGGAGACTGAACACACTCCTAAATATTCAGTGGGTCAAAGAAGAAATTGCAAGTGAAATCAGTAAATATATTGAGACAAACGAAAATGAGAACACAACATATCAAAACTTATGGGATACAGCAAAGGCAGTCTTGAGAGGGAAATTTATAGTCCTAAATGCCTATATTAAGAAACAAGAAAAAGCTAAACTCAAAGATTTAACTGAACAACTTGAGAAACTAGAGAAAGAACAGCAAACCAATCCCAAAGCAAAAAGAAGGAAAGAAATAATAAAGATTAGAGCAGAAATAAATGAAAATGAGAACAGAAAAGCAATAGAGAAAATCAACAAAACCAAAAGCTAGTTCTTTGAGAAGATCAATAAAATTGACAAACCCCTCGCTAGACTAACAAAGAAAAAAAGAGAGAAGATGCAAATAAATACAATCAGAAATGAAAGGGGGGAAATTACAAATGACCTCACAGAAATAAAAAGAATCATAAGAGGATATTATGAGAAACTATATGCCAACAAACTAGACAACCTCGATGAAATGGACAAATTTCTAGAAACTCATAACCAACCTACACTGACACAAGAAATACACGAACTTAACAAACCAATCACAATTAAGGAGATTGAATCCGTCATCAAAAATCTCCTAGCAAAGAAAAGCCCAGGACCAGATGGCTTCACAGGCGAATTCTACCAAGCATTTCTAAAAGAATTAACACCAATCCTATTTAAACTCTTCCAAAAAATTGAAGAGGAGGGAAAATTACCCAACATATTTTATGAAGCCAACATCACCCTAATACACCAAAGCCAGATAAAGATTCCACAAGAAAAGAAAATTACAGACCAATCTCTCTAATGAACATAGATGCAAAAATTCTCAACAAAATACTTGCAAATCGAATCCAACAGCATATCAAAAGACTTATACATCACGACCAAGTGGGATTTATTCCTGGCATGCAAGGCTGGTTCAACGTAAGAAAATCAATCAATGTAATACACCACATTAACAAATTGAAGGGAAAAAAAAACCACATGATCATCTCAATAGATGCAGAAAAGGCATTCGACAAAATCCAACATCCTTTTTTGATAAAAATACTTCAAAAGATAGGAATAAAAGGAAAATTCCTCAATATGATAAAAGGCATATATGAAAAACCCACAGTCAACATCATACTCAATGGGAAAAGGTTGAAAGCTTTCCCCCTAAGATCAGGAACAAGACAAGGATGCCCACTGTCACCATTGTTATTCAACATTGTACTAGAACTTCTAGCAAGGGCAATTAGACAAGACAAAAAAATTAAAGGCGTCCAAATAGGAAAAGAGGAAGTAAAACTCTCACTGTTTGTGGATGACATGATCCTGTATTTAGAAAATCCTGAAGTATCCACAACAAAGCTACTTGAACTAATAAATGAGTTCAGCAAAGTGGCAGGATATAAGATCAACACGCAAAAATCAGTAATGTTTTTGTACTCTAGTACTGAACAATCTGAGGAGGAAATCAGGAGGAAAATTCCATTTTCAATAGCAACAAAAAGACTCAAATACCTAGGTGTTAATTTAACCAAGGAAGTACAGGACCTATATGCAGAAAACTACAAAACAATGCTAAAGGAAATTAAAAACACCTAAACAAATTGAAAGACATTCCGTGTTCATGGACTGGAAGAATAAATATCGTGAAGATGTCAATCTTGCCCAAACTGATTTATAGATTCAATGCAATACCAATCAAAATCCCAACAGCTTACTTTACAGAATTAGAGAAGGCAATTACCAAATTCGTCTGGAAGGGTAAGTGCACCCAAATAGCCAAAAGTATTCTAAAAAAGAAGAGCAATGTGGGAGGAATTTCACTGCCTGACCTTGAAACATATTACAAAGCTACAGTGGTCAAAACAGCATGGTACTGGCATAAAGATAGACATATCGATCAGTGGAATAGAATTGAGAATCCAGAAATAAACCCTCACCTATACAGTCAACTGGTTTTTGACAAACCTACCAAGCCCACGCTGATGGGAAAAAACAGTCTCTTCAACAAATGGTTTTGGGAGAACTGGATATCTATAACCAAAAGGATGAAAGAGGACCCCTATCTCACCCCCTATACAAGAATCAACTCAAAATGGATCAAAGATCTAAATATAAAAGCCAGGACCATAAAACTACTAGAAGAAAATGTAGGGAAACATCTTCAAGACCTTGTAGTAGGTGGTGGTTTCTTGGACCTCACACCCAAAGCACGTGCAGCAGAAGAAAAAACAGATAAATGGGACATCCTCAAAATTAAACACTTTTGCACCTCACAGGACTTTGTCAGAAGGGTGAAAAGGCAGCCAACTCAATGGGAAAAATATTTGGAAATCACATATCTGATAAGGGTTTAATATCCAGGATATATAAAGAGATGTTACAACTCAACAATAAAAAGACAAATGACCCAATTAAAAAATGGGCCAAAGACTTGAATAGACATTTCTCCGAAGAAGAAATACAAATGGCAAAAAAAACACATGAAGAAAAGCTCAACATCACTCATGATTAGGGAAATGCAAATCAAAACTACAATGAGATATCATTTCACACCTATCAGAATGGCCACTATGAAAAAGACAGAGAACTACAAGTGTTGGACAGGATGTGGAGAGATAGGAACACTTCTTCACTGTTGGTGGGAATGCAGGATGGTACAACCACTATGGAGGACTGTTTGGCAGTTCCTAAAGAAGTTGAATATAGACTTGCCACGTGACCCTGCAATACCACTACTGGGTATATACCCAGAAGAACTGAGAGCAGTAACACAAACAGACATCTGCACGCCGATGTTCATAGCCACATCATTCACCATTGCCAAAAGTTGGAAACAACCCAGGTGTCCATCAACAGATGAGTGGATAAACAAACTGTGGTCTATTCACACGATGGAATATTATGCAGATGTAAGAAGAAATGAAGTCATAAAGCATATGGCAACATGGATGAACCTGGAGGACATTATGTTGAGTGAAGCAAGCCAGACACAAAAGGACAAATACTGTATGAATGCATTACTATGAACCAAATATATTGTGTAATATATTGTTTGATTCACACACACACAAAAAACAAAAAAAACAAAACAACAAAAAAATTTACATGTATCCATTACATTTAATTGAGAAATGTATATATTTATTCATCTGTGTTTACTTTTTAGTTTTTAATTGTTTATGTTTTCAATTATTAAATGTACAAAATAAAGTTAAAAAAAAATTCTATGGGAGTCGGGGGCGGATGTGGCTCAAATGGTTGCGCGTCAGTCTGCCATATGGAGAGAACTGGGTTCGATCCCCGGGACCTCCCAGTAAAATAAAATATATATATATAGAAGGCACATGGGCTGTCAGGCTCTGTGTACTGGTGAACCGCCAGGCCCCGGGAGCCATGCAGCAAGATAATGATGTAACAGGAGAGAGATGCAGGGGAGAGACAAGACGAGATGCTCTGAAAGCTCCAAAAACCAGGAACCGGGGTGGCACAGGTGGCAGGACACCTCTCTCCTACATTTGAAGTCTCCAGGATTGAATCCTGGTGAAGACTGGAGGACAAGGATGAGAAGAGATGGCGGGAAACAGACACAGAGAATTGCCCAGCGAATGGACACAAAACAGCAAATGGGGAAGGGGGGGTTTAAAATGAATAAAATAAATAAATAAATCTTGTGTAATATATTATTTGATTAAAAAAAAAAACACAAAAAAATTTACATGTATCCATTACATTTAATTGAGAAATGTATATATTTATTCATCTGTGTTTACTTTTTAGTTTTTAATTGTTTATGTTTTCAATTATTAAATGTACAAAATAAAGTTAAAAAAAAAAATACCAACCATTTTCCCAATACGAATGATGTTAAACTCATTGAAAAAATGTTCTCAATTTCCAGTTTTCTGCAGCAACTGTCTTCTAAAACACATCAAAGTGAATGAAGCAATAACAAACAGATGTTAATAATATAATATTTTAAAATATTGGCAAATATCATTAGAAAACTGTGGAAACTGCCTCTTGTTTGTTGTAGGTATCATATGCACTGATTTCCCACAGGCCCAATTGTTCCAAATTCAACTGATGGAATTAAATGTAGCCATGTTTCAAGCACTATTGCAGTAGCCTCTCTGTCCCCAGTGTCATCCCGCCAAACTCATCCTTAACCCATGAGTATACAGTAATGCTTCATTATCTTCAGAGTGAAATCCAAACTCTCTAGCACAGTCTACAGAGCTCCCACAACTTGGCCCTGCTACCCCTCCAGCCCCATCTCCTGTTATTCTACTTTGCTTCTTTGGTTCCAGTCAAACACATCTTCTCAAATTCTATAGCACCTGCTCTGCAGCTTTAGACCTCTGTGCTTTTGCACAGGCCATTCCCCTGCCCCAGCCCTAACCCACCTGTCAAGCTCAGTTCTTCCTTAGAGATTCAGTTCAGGCAGCACATTCTCCAGGAGACCTGGCCTGACTCCTAGACTGGGTTACAATGCCTCCCATGGGCTCTATTTACCCTGGGCAGTTACACATGATGTTGATTTTTAAATCTTAATTGTCATTAGTTTATTTTTAAAATTGGTAATATACTACATGGTTCAAAATTCAAAAAGCTTAAGAGGGTAAATGAAAATATGCCTCCCTTTTACCCCTGTCCCCTTGCCACCCATTTTCCCTTCACACTTTACCACTTTCTTTTGAATTCTTCCAGAGATTGACCAGTATATGCCAGTAAATACATATGTGTATATACATTTTTTCTTTCTTTTACAGAAATAGTAGCATATTATATACAACATTCTGCTCTTTTTTAAAAAACAATATATCTTAAAACCTCATTCCGTAGCACTAGCTGAAGATCCTCATTTTAAAAAATACTATTATGTAGGATTCCACTGAATTGATGTCCCTTTATTTATTTAACCAACCCCCAATTGGGGGACAATCAGTTCATCTCTAATATCTTGCTATATCACAAGCAATGCTATGGTAGATTACTATACACATGCATCATTTTGCACATACTACAATATACTGAAACTATCTGCTGGCTTAGGCTATTGGTTCCTCCAACACAGGAAATGATGCTTTATAGTTCTCAGAATCTACTCACCTCTAGCACGGCTTGGTACATGGCAGGTGTGCAGTTTAAGTTGGTTGGACTGAAGGAGTAAGGAGTTCTGCAAGGAACAAGCTGACTTGTGTATGCTTTGCCACCTGAACAGGCTATTCTGTTTTCTGTCCTCCTACCTCCACCTATTTTCTGTTCCACTCTACCCTGATCTGTGTGCAGGGGTGGGAACTGAACCTTACAGACAGCATCATCCAGGCTCCCTGCCTCAGGCTTCTCAGGGCATGGGGTGGGAGAAGAGGGAAGTCAAGGTATTTCCTGCTGCTTCCTCCCTGCCTCAGCACTTAAGCAGTGCTGAGGCTTCCTCTGGGGAGGGCTACAGTTCCTCCAGGGTGGCCCATGCCCCATAGTTTCTGCTCTCAGAGCCAGGGTGGTGACAGTGCCCCAACTGTCAATCCTGAGTACTTCCTCATCCCTTTTTGGTTCCCTTAACTCTGCCCATGCCCTGTAAATGGTCCTGTCCTTAAATTATCCTCTGTTTTCTTCCAGGACCCTCACTGATGTATTGGGTCCCTTCTGAACCTGGGATTCTATGATTCTAAGCCTTGGTAGACAGAGAGCTTTCCCAATCTCATTTTGAAATATAACCAAAAAAAAAGCTGATTTTTAAAAAATCAAAAGCTAAAAAATCAAAGGTACCTAAGCCATAACTAAATAACCAAGCTTTATAAAAATTATAATAAGGAAGTATTGAAAATACAAACAACCTAAAAATTTCTTTCCTTCTACTGACTGCTTTACCAGCATCAGCATTTGTTTATTCAGCTTGGAATGTTTAAATTAATGAAAATGCAGCACCGTATTTAAAGAGTATTTCAATGGCTTCTTCTACCTAGAAGTTCTTTTCATTCACTGAAGCAGCAGATAAGAATGGAAGAAAACAGAGCAAACACATAAGACCAGAAATGTTTCATGTGAATTAAATGGAATTCTTTATAAATTATTTATAATGTATATAAATAGGGTTTTAAACATACACTTTTCTTGCATAGCTAGCTGTTCACTAGAAGACTGTGAATTGCATTTTTTTTACATCTGTAGGTTGCCCTCCAACCAATTAAGTTGAAAATAGGGTTTTTTTCCTCATGATTAATCACTGAGCAATCGGCTGAAGAGTCTTTGGGGCATTGAGATTAATTCTTTGTACTTTTGAGTTGTAAGGAAATCTGGTTTAAAGTAAAACATAATTGCTGCACATGGGGTTGTTGCTCATTAGCAAAGCTTGTGCTTTTGAAATTGGTGATTAGGATTTTCCTTCAGGGAGGATCAGGTTACAATGTCTACACACACTGTTTTTGCATCTAAACATTAGCTACCAAGAATTTTAAAAGACATACAAAAAGTAGATCTGTCACTTTGTCTCAAATCATTCAGATTCTAAAATTCCAGAACTTTTCTCAGGCATAAAAAGACAGTTTGAATGATTCATGAAATTCTTTCCCCACACTAAAAATAAAAGAAGGGAATGTCAAGAAAAACAATTCATTTATATGCAGTGAATAAATGGAATTTCCTTTAAAAATAATGATATATATACACATGTGTGTGTATACATACATACAAAGGCATTGCAAATGCTTTATCATCTACAACTCTACCTAGAGACTTTCCTTTAAACAGTATTCACATGGGATTAAATTTAGTAAAGTATTTTGTTTTTAGAGATTTGTATTTATCTCACATCAAATCTTATATATGTAGTCATGGCTTGGAGTTATGTACCCCAGAAAAACATGTTCTTAATCTTAATCCATTCCTGTGAGTGTGAGCCCATTGTAAATAAAACCTTTTGATGAAGTTATTTCAATTAAGGTGTGGCCCAGTTGAATCAGGATGGGTCTGAATCCTATTACTGGAGGCCTTATAGAGAAGCCATGAATGGGAAGCGGCTGTGGCTCAATCAGTAGGGCTCCCGTTTGCCATATGGGGGGCCCCAGGTTCGGTTCCCGGGGCCTCCTGGTGGGGGCGGGCCCGCCCGCACGGCGTGGTTGGCTGACCCAGCGAGCACAAGCAGCAAGGGGGGGATAAATGAATAAATAAATAAAATCTTTAAAAAAAAAAAAAAAAAAGAGAAGCCATGAAGAGCAGCAAGAAACTGGAAGTCAATGGAACCAGGAAGAGAAAGGAGAAGATGCTACCATGTGCATGGCCATTGACAGAAAAACCCAGGAATCCAAAGATTGCTCGCCAGCCAGAAGACACCGACCCTGGGAGGAAGTCAGCCTTCTAGCCTCTGAAGCTGTGAGCCAATAAATTCCTCTTGTTAAGCCAACCCATTGTATGGTATTTGTTTTAGCAGCTGGGAAACTAAAAACATAAGTACATGAGCTTTTCTTGGGAAAAAAAACTGTCATTTAGAATAGTACTGATATAGCAATAATGTAATATCCCAGGTAAGGACATTGCATTCATGTATTACACTCATGTGTTCCTTTCTCACTGATTAGAGGAAGACATTATCTTGAAAAATATACCAGGGTTATGGTTTTAAACTTCTTAACGGCAATTTGGTCATCTTTTACATTGGTGTTTTGGGTCTCATAACACTTTAGTATGTTGAGCTTTATCAAGTGCATATGACCAACTTACTGCCAATGGGTGAGTTAATATGGCTGTGTTTCTATGGAGAATGAGGCTCGATTATTTATCATTATTGTATATTAAATTGGTATTACTATTGTATACACAACTAACAATTACTCAGTCTATATAGGAGTTTATGGCTTCTCATGAAACATTTTGTATGCATTTTCTCTTAGTCCTTATAACTTAGTGATAATGGTAATATTATATCACCACCATCTTACAAATGAGGAAATTAAGGCTCAGAGAACTTAAGAACTTTCCTGAGACCACAGCTTGTAAGAAATCAAGTTGAAATGCTGAAAAGAACCCAGCATTGTTGAGGGTGATTGTTCATGAGATATCATTCCTGCTCTGCTTTAGAGGATAAGTATAAAAATGGGCATAGTCTTTAATAGTGGGGCCTGAAATATTCTCAAAAACAAACAATCTTACCATTTGAATCACTACACACCATTTTCAATAACATGTAAGTGGCCTTTATTAAGTTTACTATATACTTATTACTTCCTTCCTGGAATGATGTTAATAATCCTTATAGGAACCCTTTGAGGAAGATATTATTTTCACCATTTTACCCATGTCCTTGCCAGGTAAAAGTGAAAAAGCATAATCTTTATGGATGAATTCTCAAAGTGAGTATCTACAGCTATCAGAGCCTTTTTGGAAGGTAAGAGAAATCATAATATATCAAGGGGTCAGGACCCTAGAAGAAAAATGGGGGCAATTTTTCTGGGAATATTGGTCAGAAACTGCAGAAAAACACCCTAATAGTGAAATGGTGTTATTCTAGAGTCTGTGACTTAGCTGTTGTGTCCGGATTCAAGCAATCAGGAAGGCTATTGGACTATTAGACCATCTGAATCCGGTATCACCTCCATTCCCAGAGGATCCATCCCACAGTGAACCCCACCCTGTTGGATCAGTTTTCTGTTCCCTGTTAGACAGTATAAACAGCTTAGTGCTCATTCTGTCTCAGAGACTGTGCTTTTCCTTAATGTTTTTATTGTCATTCTTAATGTTATTATTGCATCAATCAATCACACAGCAACTCATTTTAATTTATTTTAAAATAATTTATTTTAAAATAGTAGACTTTCCAGTAAAGATTTATTTAGGCATTCATTTACTCACTTTTTCGGTGCCTTCTCTGCACCAGACATCATGCTAAACTCTGTGGACCCAGTGTTGATGCAAAGCCTGTTCTCACAGGAGTCAGGGAAATGAAGTTCTAATAAATCGTCAACCATACAAGTGTATAACCCAGGTTGTGACATGTGCCACAAAGGTGAGGTGCACAATGCCTTAAGTACTCACTGGATGGATGTTTGGCCCATTCAAAGAGATGGGGAAAGGCTCCTCTGAGGAAGCATTCTTGGAGCCAATAAAAGAGAAAAAGCATTGCAGACAGTGATCTGTGTCAGGGGGCAGAGAGCATGGCGGAGCCTGTGCTTGCAGCCTGAGAGTGAGGCCAGCAGGAATTAGACATTTACTGGACTTCCTTTACGGAGTTTTGTCGTCATATGAAAAGGAGGCAGGCCCAAATTTATGTTTTAAAAAGAAACTCAGGTTGCTCTACATAGCAAATGGATTGGAAGATGCCAGAATGGATGCTGGTAAGCAATTGAGATGACTATTGCAGGAGTCCATGGAAAACTAATCTGGTCCAGAAGAGGGTAATTTTAAACTGTGGATTTTATCTCAGAGGTGTCTTCAAATCTAGCTTGTTTAGGCACTTCTGTTTCCCTTTTGTTATCTCCCTCTTTATTCAGACTGTCTCCCTTATTCACTCTGTTCACGTAGAACAGAGCCTGGTAAAATAATAGATTGAATGCACTAGGGAATAAAGGAATGGACAAAAGGTTAGTTATTAAGCAATCATTCTACTTGTGCAAGGAAATGTTAAACATTGGGACAGTGCCATACACAAATCGCTGACTGATGTTTTTATAACAATGCATTGTGTTTAATATCTCTCCTGCTCCTTGTAGTACAAGATAGCATACTTTTTGATGTCTTTGAAATAAATTTCTTCAAAGGTAATGTATTAGTCAGACAAAAGGGGTGCTGCTGCAAAATACCAGAAAACTGTTGGTCTTTATAAAGGGTATTTATTTGGGGTAGAAGTCCACAGTTATCTGGCCATAAAGCATAAGTTTCTTCCCTCACCAAAGTCTGTTGCTACGTGTTGGAGCAAGACAGCTGCCGACGTTTGCCAGGGTTCAGTTTTCTTGGGTTCCTCTCTTCCCGGGGCTCCATTTCTCTCCGGGCTTAGCTCCTCTGTTTCCTTCACAAGGTCAGTTGTAGACAATGAGGTTCTCTAGGCTTTGCTTCTCTCCACAAGGCCAGCTGTAGACTATCAGGTGAACAGCTCGTCTCTATCCTGGGGCCTTCTTTCTTGCCTCATGACCAAGCTCCTCCGTCTGCTTGCCTCCCCGGGCTCCAGCATCAAAACTCCAACATCAAAACTGCTTCAACACTGTCCTTTGCTGTGTCTTTTATCTTCGATTCCCCCACCCACCAAGGGGTGGGGCTCAACGCCCTACTAATGTGGCCCAGTTAATGTCCTAAACATAACTTAATCATGCCCAGATTAGCAGACCAGTTTACAAGCATGATTTAATATCTATTTTTGGAATTCATAATTACATCAAACTGCCCAACGGCTACAGGTAATAACACATTAAAAGTGGTTCTGTGTTATAGCTTTTGTTTTCTTCTTTGTATCGTGTGATAGACACAGGCTCAGACAGTCTTGCTGGCTTGAATCCACTTTTCCTTGCCTTATCTTACTTCATAGGGTTGTTGGAGAATTAAATATGTCAATAAATGTGAAAGTATTTAGGATCTTAACTGGTATATAATAAAAGCTCAATAAGGGAGAGCCATTGTTTTTATTATTTTTTTGTTTTGTTTCTATTCCCAAATTTATTTTCTAATAAACATATATTATTATAATCTGGAAAAAAGTTATTTTAAAACTACATAAGGTATGATTTGCATAAAAATGTTAGTAGTGTTTCTCTTTGGAAAGTGGGATTGATGGTAGTTTTTTTTTGCTTCCTTATACTTTCTTGTATTTTTCTAAGTTTCTAGAGTGATTATGCATTATTTTATAATATAAAAGTTATTTTTAATTGTCTTCCTATTAACTTAGATTATTACCACCATGCAGGTAGAAGAGTAATGAAAACAATTTCATAACAACACACAGATGCCTCTTCAGCAGGAAAGGGTAACTGAACTCAGTGACTCGCTGGCTCTGAGCTGGGCTTACCTGGAGGATGGTGTTGGCAAAACAGTACTGGCTATGCCTGATTCTTGTATTCTAGCTCCCAAACATAACAACTGACTGTTGTGTGTTAAGAGAATTGTATTAGAACACTAATACAAAATCTAAACTGAAACTCTCCAGTGAAACATTTAATGCTAAGAGAAACCAGACTCTCCAGCTCTTTAATATATAAACATGTCAGATTAATTTAAATCCCCACAGTAGCAGATTACTTTAATCCTGACACTTGCAGGCTTCCTTACCCTTTACGAGGTCAGTAGGTCAAAGGTTAACCAGATTTTATATCTCTTTCCCTACCCTATTCCACACCTAGTGGGAAAAATGTGACCTTTAATTAAGGGTGTCAATATGACTGTTTTACTTTCCTGATACTTCTACCAATATGAATAGGCAGGAGGGGAGAAACTGCCTTCAGAAATTAGACCTGCTAAATGAGTTGGGACAGGCATTCAGACAACAGGTACTAGGAGAAAAGTACAGTCCAGGAGGCAGGACACACTATCCAAACCAGGGAAGGGAAGATCTAGCTGGAATTAAGGGGGATATCATATCTGGTGGAAGAAAAGCCTGGAATAGGTGATACTTGGAAATCCAGGCAATGGCATCAGGGAGGCTGGTTAGTGGTGCTACCACTGCATTATTGGATGGGCCTCATGGGCAGGCCTGTTGCTCTTGATCTTACTTGTGGAGGAAGGGCTGTGGGAGTTGGGTGGTTTAACAAAAAGGTCTCAAAGAGGGGCACTTGGTACTGGACAGAGTACCAAGACTCAGGCTCATGTGAACAGGGCAGAGGTCCAGTTCTCAAAGCAAGAGTAGACAGGCAGGAAAACCAGCAGCTGGAATGGGTTGCTGTTGAGGACAGGACTGGAATAATCACTGGCTCTGAACTGAGCTTCCTGGTGGGGAGCAGGGGTGGAGTGGATCTGAGATGGCATCAGATTTGTGCGGGTCAGGGGAAGGAATCAAGAAGTCTAGTACTGGATAGAACCTGACATTAATAAAAATAGCAACTGCTTATCAGGCCCCTACTATGTGCCAGACATGAAGCTAGAACTTTGCACACATTATCTCTAATCTTACAACATTTCTTCAAGGTAGGTATTATTATTTCTTTGCTATAAATGAGGAAGGTGGTGCTCAGAGAGAATAAGTAATAGCCCAAGTTCACAGAGTTAAGAAGAGATGAGCTGAGATTCAAACCCAGGTCTGCCTGACTTTCAAAGCTCATGATCTTTCTACTATTCCATGAACACATTTACTTCAAATCAACATGAGCACAGATGATTTCAAATTTTTGCTCATATAAAGAAACTTTAATTCTCATTATAATCATTGTTAAAACAGCAGCACTTTTAAACTTGGAAAAGGAAGTCCAGGAATCATGCTAGTATCATCAATAACATACATTTGTAATTCCATGTTGTAGGTAACAGTGAACTCTGTTTTTATTTTAAGAAAACAAACATTTCTGCAGTGATAGGAACTGGCAGTGGCTTCAACATTTTTTGCCAGCCATTTTGCTAACTGAATGGAGGCCCTACAAATTAATATTAGCTGGTAACTACTGGAAACCTTATTACACAAAATCAGAGTAATTTTTTTTTTTATTTAAAAAGAAAGTCATTAATTGTTCAAAATAGTACAAAACATCATCATACTATGGTAACATAGAGTCAGAGGGTATTCTCTACAATTGATGGACAGGTGCCCCATTCTCAGAAATAAGAGAAACCAAAGGGCTCAAGGACTGGAATGGGCATAAAATAATGGCCAGGCAAGTGGATTCCAAGATGACTAAACAGTGACATTTCCCACGGTGAAATATAATACAATACAACAAACCAGAGACCCTGAAGGCTGCAGGCCAGTGATGGTGAAGGGTGGAGGTGGGGAGAGGCCCACCCAGCCACAGGGAACTCTCCAGAGCAGAGATGGTGGTGGCTTCCTGTCTAAATCCTTCTGAGTGACCTGCTTGAAGTCTCACTCGACACCTAAAGCTTGGGTGTGGGGCAGAAAGCAGTCTACCTGACCGCTCTGTGTAGAAACTCAACCTCCCAAGCTTGGCCCCTGTGGGCTAGGCTTGGAGAACACGTTGCAAATTCACAGAAGTAGCGGTTGGTGCCGTTAGTGTGAGTGAGCGACCTGGCCTCTACTCTCAGCCTCAGCCTCCTGCGGCTGCCCCCACTGACTTCCAGGTTCCCCTCAGTTCTCTCCTCTTATGATTACAACTTTGCTTTGGAGGCGCTGTCGGAAACAGCTGCTAGTTGTGTGTTAGATTCCCAAAGCTAGTTATGCTGAGGAGGGGAGGCTGGCTTTTCAGCTTCAATTATGGCCCAGGATGGGGTGGTGGCCTGGGCAAGTGAGGGAGCTTATGAGCCTAAAACAAGGCTTTCTGCAGAAACCTAGTTGATTTCAGGCTCCTGCTAGATCCTATAGATGAGAAGTGATCCCGCATGGGCACTGAGAAGGTATGACTGCTCCTTTGTCCCAGAGGTCCGGAGGCCAGCCAATGGGTGGAGGGAAGCGGGCCAAGAAGATGGAATTGGGCAGGAAGCAAACAGTTGACCATCATCTCCAACCCACCAGGCCCTGTGTGGACTGTCCACAAGGTGGGCTGGCAAAGGCTTCGCCTCTCCTCTCACAGGGCAGACTGTGCTCGTCTGCCTACAGCCCTGGCTTTTCCTCCAGTAAGATCCCTGCCAAGGCAATGCTCAGCCAAGGAGATAGGAGGAAAAAAAGATACACATTCTGTACACAGCTAACGAAACAAAACACCAACCAAAAGAACAGGACAAAACCCCACATGCTAAGGCTGACATTACAATAAAAGCATTAACTCCATCAATTTCAACTTTAAAAATTCAACAAATGCAACAGTTGGTAATGAAGTCCTCAGCCCAGACTCTAGACAGGGCAGAAGCCAGGCCCACGGGATGGCAACTCCAAAAGTGGCTCGGGTCGTGTCGACGGTCCCCTAGCAGTGTTTCCAGAGATGCTGCTCAGGCCGGCCACAGGCTCCCTGCCCCCCACCCATCCTTGTCTCTTCCTTCCTTTCTTTCTCCCCCACCTCCCCCCACAGGGAACGTGTGGGGATGGGAGAGAAGAGGTGGGAGAACAAAGGCCTCTGAGAAAGCCACCTAAGCTTCCTGTGGAATTCCTGGGCTGGAGATGGGGTTGACCAAACCTAAGAAAGGAATGTTAAGTGACTGAAAACAAAAAAGATAAGAAGATGAAACCAAACCAGCAGACCCCAGCATGGGGTGCCTGGGTTTGGAGCAGAGAAGAGCTGAGGGAGCAGAGGCAGATTAATTGAGAGAAAAAAAAAATTAAACATTTTATGTTGAGGCAAATTGTCAATATAAATAGTGAACTCTGTTTATTCCTGGTGGGAATGTTTGAGGTTATGGGCCTCTGAGGAGCACATCGACAGTCAGCCCATCCTTCTACAGAAAAACTCGCAATATACTCCTCTAGCTAATAAGCACAAAGCACAAAGATGAGGGCTGAATATATCTTTACTATTTACAATCCCAAATCCCAGGGTCTCAGTTTCAAAATTGTTAGACTACTTCACTATGACCATATTTCAGGGCCATTAGGGGAAGCGAAGCAGGGAGAGGACAGAATGATACTTTTATGGTATTAAGACCATGGAGGGGGACGGATGTGGCTCAAATGGTTGGGCGTCCGTCTCCCATATGGAGGCACCCGGGTTCGATACCCAGGACCTCCCGGTAAAAAAAAAAAAAAAAAAAAAAAATACAAAGACCATGGAGCACAAACCCGTGGTCTGAAAACATCAAATTTATTGACTCGATGCAGCAAAGAAGGGCACTCCTGCAAAAGGGAGGAGGGCAGGGAGGCGGCTGTGGCTCAATCAGTAGGGCTCCCGTTTACCATATGGGAGGCCCCGGGTTCGGTTCCCGGGGCCTCCTGGTGAAGGCAGGCCCGCCCGCACGGCGTGGTTGGCTGACCCAGCGAGCACAAGCAGCAAGGGGGGGATAAATGAATAAATAAATAAAATCTTAAAAAAAAAAAAAA